>CAIGRO010055406.1:0-10777 GCA_903798355.1 Fraxinus baroniana
GATAATGACTATTCATTATCTTTCATTTGTTTTAAATCGGCCCCTCAACAATCTAAAACAAACTTTCGGTCTCTACACTTTAATTCCATGAAACCTAATACCCATTAGTCAAAATTCATCTTTATTGGATCACTTTAATTGACTAATATACTTTAAATAATAGCACCACACCTTTTAATATGTTACGTGTGGCCCCAAATATATTAGAATTTTCCAACACCTTGAAGAAGGTTAACTGAACCTGGACAGTCTCCATTGCCCTTCAGCGATCCTTGAATAAGAACATCTAATTACTGACCTCCAAATTCTTGGATATTCGTAGAATCAACGAGACTTTGATCATGTTACATGTCGTGACCAGCATGGCACAAAACTTCCTAACATGCACGTAAACAGAGTTTGCTTGCAAATCCAGAGATTACATCTAATAGCGAGTTAAGTATTGGAGTAAAATTGGTACCGATGGCCAATCTCCCCTCACCAATCGGTTCTGGTAGATTTCCAATGGTTTTCAAATTCTCAGTATTGATAGGAGCTTGCCTACTATTTCCCACATCACCAGAAAACATTACTAGCAAGGACAGAGCCCAAACTTTTTGTCATATGAAATCAATTATGTTAGATTGCAACTATTATAATTTTGTCCATAGCCAAGTTAGAACTTGATGTGTCCTTATGATCACTTGGGGCACCTTTTACTTACAAGTTGATTTTTAACACAATATCCACCTAATGATATTGTGATCATTGTTATTAAAGAATATGTGCCTCAGGAAAAAGTAGTACCTAAGCTGCCCTTAAGAAATTTTCTTCTCCCAAAATCAAACGCCTTGCCTCTACCTCCCCAACAGATTTCCCTTAAAATAAGATATGTTTGAATCAGTGTCTAAATTATTTCCCAACTTGCTAAACATTACTGTTAGGTTTTATAGTTTTTGACAATCTTTAGACAAAAATATAGTTGTAAAAGAGTTTTAAAAGTTACTCGAGCGTCCAAAACAAAAACACCTTCGCTAGCCTGTCTCACGAGTGGAACACATGCCGCTGGACTCTCACTCGAGTGACGGTGTTACCAAAAAACCCTAAATTACGCTTTTCGAGAGTTCTATTTATCATATTCTACCCCCAAAACCTAAATAATATAAATATGCCTCGTTTCGTGAAAAGACTAGGTTGAATAGTATTGTATCATTTCCTTCTTGGAATAACATTGGTTAACGTCCTATAAATAGGAGCCTTCACATTTTATTTTCTTTTAGAAAAAATTGCAGTCATGATACCAAAGTTTTCATTAAGTAGAAGACTTTGCCCAAACCATTCATTTGTGTCACACACGGTACCAAATCTTTCAAAATGTTGCAACCGAAACCTAAATAGATGGAAACCGTTAGTTTGACCGTTAGTTCTTCTTCTTCTTCTTCTTCTCCTCCTCCTCCTCCTCCTCCTTCCTCCTCCTCCTCCTTCTTCCTCCTTCTTCTTCTTCTTCTTCCCCCACACATCCCCATCCATTTTCACCTTCTTTTTCTCCATTCATTAGTTGAAAGATTTTGAATCTTATCTGATTGCTAGAGAAACTCATTATGTCATAGCATTGTTCGATTGTAGGATGCAATTGGGTACAGATCTTTGGGAGCCAAAATTGGTCTTCCACATCGTTCATATCCTCGATTGATGCTTTTTTGCAGTAGAGCTCCCAAGTGATGACATTGATGCAATGGGTCGTGGCTAGTGCTAATTGGAACTCTGGTGTTGCAGACAGATTCATATCGAAGTCCCTTGGGGCGTGGCTAGTGTTGTGGCTGGCCACACCACCGTCGAAAGAGGTTATGCCGCTTTTAGAGCTCCGTCGCCTCTACCGATGGTACCTTCATAGTGGCGCTAAGCCTGGCCTATAGGGAATGACTTGTGGCAGACGGAGCACTCGTGAAGTCTGCCTTTTAGGTTGAGAACAGATACATTAGAAGTGGTGCTTGCGGTGTTGGCGGATGTCGATGTGGAAGGATTGCCATCATCTGAAGCGGTGACGGTGGAGTTCTTGCAGTGGCTTGCTTTTTGTCCGTCGAGGGCTTGGTATGAGGGAAAAGCCTTGTTATAAATGTTGCAGTTGTATAGCTAGTTTTGGCTTATCGGTGGCAGTGGCAGTAGCGATGGCGATCGCAAATTTTCTATTTGCTTCTTAACTTCATCTATAGTGGTAAAATCAGTTGTTGTCTTAGTGGGACTGGTTGTGGCGGTAGCTGTTGACGTTTGGGTGAGTAGCAATGGTTGTAAGCGTTGCGTTGCGTTGGGGTGGGGTGGGTGCGGGTGAGTGGGGTGGGTGCGGGGGGTCTAATGAAGAAGAAGAAGGATTTTTTTTTGTTTCTTTTTTTAATTATTATAATTGTATTTTTGTAAAAATTGTAAAGTTACTATTTTGCCCTTATTACATTTGGTCAAGTTTTACTGTTCCGGTCAAATAACGGTCNTGAAGAAGAAGAAGGATTTTTTTTTGTTTCTTTTTTTAATTATTATAATTGTATTTTTGTAAAAATTGTAAAGTTACTATTTTGCCCTTATTACATTTGGTCAAGTTTTACTGTTCCGGTCAAATAACGGTCAAAAACTAAAGGTTTCCATCCATTCGGACTTCAGCTGCAATATTTTGAAAGGTTTGGTATTGTGGGTGGCACAAATGAAAAGTTTGGGCCAAGTTTGCTACTTAATGAAATGTTTGGTACCATGACTACAATTTTCCCTTTCTTTTATCCTAGTTTTTTGAGATAGTAATGGAGTACCTTGTGGTGAGGTTTGGGAATTTTTTGATGTTTCAGCAGATTTGAACATTTTCTTGGGTTTGCTTGGGGGTATGGATTGTTTAAGAGATTTTATGATTTTAATAATTTTATAGTGGAACCTTTTTTTTTTATCTTTGACAGCCGATGATTTTTCCTAGTTTTTAAGTTTCCACGTACATTCTCCAGTTCATGTTTGTATTTTGTTATCTATTTATATATCTCTATCCTATTTGATATTTTATTGGAAGAGGTTCCTGGTGAATCAGACAATTGGTTCAGTTTCCCAACAGAAGGCGGATGGAGTATGTAGGTATACAATAGGTAAGTGGCTGGTATGGTGGTGGGGGTGGACAATATTAAAGAATAAAAAGTACTATAATGTTTCATGCTGAGTGTGCACTGTACCGAACATGAATTATATGTCTACGATGATAGATTTTTCAGAATAATGTATTAGAATGATCTCTACCTGTATCTTGAGGTTAGGTTGTTGATCACAATCTTTGCAATCAGAAACATTCCATGTTAGTAAAACATTACTGTAAATTCCATTATACTCGAACTGACCATAGTACTATACTGGGATTAATGAACTGCCAATTTTCTTGCGCCCACAATAAGCAAATACATCTGCTCGCGCTCGAGATTTTGAAACCGCGACATTTGTAGAGTTGCTTAAGCAACCAATTGGGATAACTTTGTATCCTGCATGATGAATTTACAGGATAGGTATAAAATGTGTAGTTTTCATAATATGTGGCCTTGAAAGGTTAATAAAGTTCATCATAAGCCTTCTTGGAAGGCAATTATTAGGATCATAAAGGGCTATTCGTTGGGTGTAGTACTTAATATAACGCACATAAAGATCTCCAGAAAATGGAAGATTTAGGGCGGTGATTCCTTGGTAACTGCATTTTAGGTCAATATAGGAACAATTATTTCTCGGTTCTTGGCCTTGTAATTTAAAAAGGGGGTCTATTTGGATGTTGCCACAGAAAGAGAACGAACAAAGATTTTCCGAATAGATAATTGGGAAGATTCATGAGAAAAGATATAGAAAAAATTCTAGGATGCTCATAACATTTACAGGTAGAGAAACAATTTTCTCAGGATGGAAAATTGAGAAAATTGAAAATATGAAGAAAAGTTCAAGATAAGGACTTGCTGAGTTGCCATATTTTCCAGGAAGTGGGACTATGAAACAGGCCAACCTCAATTATAATATGGTGAGGACATGGTTTGGGACAAGAAGCTACAAACAAAAGAGGTTCGGATTCTCCCAAGTTAACCTGGTAATAGACAAATGATATCTGACAAATCCTCTAGGCTATGAAACTTGACCATTAACCAAGTATGTTTCCTAGTAAGAAGGAAAATATATATATTATAAAGAAAGCAATTTCTTTCAAATGAGGAGAAGAAAAATGGGTATTAAATATTTAAATAAATATATTTCTTCTCTAATATTTTAACCATATATGAAGTGATTCAAGAAAAGAGAAAACCACCATGTACGCATCAAGTCTTTGTTGAAAATTAAATTCTATAGGCCTATACGAGATGATGTGTTGAAGATACAATATAAATAAATTGACTCTTCTCTTCTAATAACTATTCTTTTTAAAAGATGATTAAATAATGAATTTATATAGGCATATACCTGTCGTTTCGTAAGTAAGCAATTTGAAAGCAGAAATAGTTTCTGTAATTCTGTGTGTTTTTTTAGTAAAACTAGAGGGAAAAAGGGAAAGGAATCTCCTAAATTAGGGGAAGAAAAATTAATCCTAAATTAGTAGCCTAATTATAGCAAGTCTAACTAAGGCAATATATAAATATGGTAACTACACTTATTGTACAATCTTCAAGATTTCTTACATTGGATGGTAAATGTTGACAATTTCCAACTTGCAGATGAAATAGTCGAAATTTTGTTGAGTTAGTCCTTTGGTGAGTATATCTACGATTTATTTGGGAACATAGGTCATGCAAATAATTCCATCTTCAACATTTTCTTTGATGAAGTGTTTGTCCACTTCTATATATTTGGTCATATCATGTTGAACCAAATTAAGAGAAATGTTGACGACAGCCTTATTATTACAATAGAGCTTGATCGGAAGTTCTACTATGACTTATAGTTCTTTCAAGAGTTTCTTTAATCATAGTCGTTCACATATCTCTTAAGCAATTGTTCTAAACTCAGCTTTAGTGCTGCTTTTTGCCATTACATTTTGTTTTTACTCCTCCAAGTAATCAAGTTTCCCCATACAAAGGTACAATAACTTGTAGTGGATTTTCTATCATCTGTTGAACCTGCCTCAATTTGCATCTGTGAACACTTCAACTTTCTTCCTTTCATTCTTCTTAAAGTATAGTCCTTTTCCAAACGAGCCTTTGAGATATCTTAGAATTCTATATACTGTTTCCATATGGATTTCCTTTGGACTATGTATATGTTGGCTTACCGCAACGGAAATGTTAGGTCTAGTATGAGATAGGTAGATTAATTTTTCGAAAAGTCGTTGATATCTGCCCTTCTCGATTGGATTTTCGCTATCTCATGTTTTCCTTCCTGCTTCCATTGGTGTGTCGTTTGGCTTACATCCAAGCATGCCCATTTTTATTAAGTGATCATGGATATATTTTTCATTGTGAAACACCGATTCCCTTTTTGGATCTTGCCACTTTTATTCCTAAGAAGTACCGCATTTATCCCAGGTCTTTTACTTCAATTTCAGTTGCTAGACTTTTCTTGAGTCTTTCTATCTCCCATGTATTGTCTCACATTAGGATTATATCGTTGACGTACACAATCAAGATGGTCATTGTCCCATGTTTTGATTGTTGGAAGAACATGGTATGATCTGATTGTCCCTGCTGTTAACCTTAACCCTTCACACTTCCGCAAATCTGTCAAACCCTGCTCTGGTGACTACTTTAGACCATACAAAGATATCTTGAGTTTACATACCCTATTTTTCTCATTACAATTCCTAAAACATAGTGTTAGTGTCATGAAAACTTTCTCTTCCAGTTCCCCATTTTACATTTTTAATGTCCAGTTCTTGAAGAGGCCAGACTAGGTTAGCTGCCAAGGATAATAGAGCTCTAATGGTATTCAACTTGGACACTAGTGCAAACGTCTCGATGTAATAAATGCCATAGGCTTGTGCATATCCTTTTGGATCCAAGCAAGCTTTATATAGTTCTATGGTTCCATCAGCTTTATACTGTACATTAAATACCCATTTGCAACCTACAAATTTCTTTCCTCTTGGTAAATCCATCATCTCATATGTTTCATTTTTTTTCCAATGCTCGCATTTTCTCCATTTGGGTTTATTCAAGGCTTCCTGAATATTCCTTGGAATCTCTATACTGTCAAGGTTAAAAGTAAAGTATGAAACCTTGTAGATAAAGCATTATAAGATACGAATTTTGAATTAAGGTGGAGACTACATGATCGAGTTTGTTTTCTAAGTGCAATAGGTAGATTGATATCTGGGATTTCTATCTCAGGGAAACCTAAAGCTATCATTGGTTCCAATTCATTTGGTGCTTTAGGTATGAGGTCTTCATGTACTTTTATTTTGGCTTTTTATAAGTAAACTAATATCTCCCTATCATTTTGTTTTTCTAAGTCTCCCCTTGAATTCAAGTTCTCCTCTATATATGGCACATTAGAGCTGGGTGGTATGAGAGGTTCAATGTTTGGAGTAAAAATTGAAGAGATGTTAAAATCTAAGAACCTATCTTTACTTAAATTATCCCCTTAAAGAGAGGGCTTTTAGTGGTGGCAACAAGCTGAGCCGAGCCGAGCCGAGCTCGAGTCGGGAAAAAAAAGCTCGAGCCGAGACTGAGCTTTTTTTGGCCCGAGCCAAGCCCAACCAAAAAAAATGAGGCTCGGCCCGAGCTTTCTGCCCGAGCCTTAGTGGGCCGAGCCGAGTCCGAGCCGGCTCGGGTTTTATTTTATTTTTATGTCAAATCTACATTTTTTACTTAAAAAATTTAAAATTTATACAATTTTTACATGTTATAAATTAAATAAAAAAACTCGAGTTTGGCTTGAGCTTTTTGTGTCGAGCTTTTTTGGGCCTGAGCCGAGCTCGACAAAAAAAAATGAGGCTCGGCCCGAGCCTCGGCTCGTTGTAACCAAGCCCCGAGCCGGGTCCGGCAAGCTTTTTTGCCATCCCTAGGTTTTTGGTAGTCGGGCGTCATTTTGAAGAATGTAACGTCAAGACTAACAAATATTTTCTTTGTTGATGGATCATAACATTTGTAATCTTTTTAAGTGGATGAGTATCCAATAAGTACAATGATCAAGTTTACTCGATGGTGGGGATGATTGTGAACAAAAGACGTGCAACCAAGAACTTTAAGGGATATGTTTGAGGTTGGCGAGAGTTGGGAAAGCAACTCTGAAGTCTTTAGACAGGTGATTCAAAGGAAAGATGATGACTAGGCATTCGGTTGATTAGATAGGTTGCTATCAAAATAGAATTTCTCCAAAACATTTTTGGCATATTAGTAGTGAACATTAAGGTGCACGCTACTTCTAGGAGGTGTCAATTTTTGCGTTCAGCAATCCTATTTTGTTGGGGAGTGTCAACACATGAATTTTGGTTACTTATGCCATATTTTTGTAGATGATCTCGTAGAAGGGTATTGAAGTACTCTATCCCATTGTCAGTCCGTAAGATTTGTATTGTTGTTTGAAATTATGTTTAAATCATTTGGTGGAAGTTGATGAATACAAATTGAACATCATATTTTTCCTTCAGTAGAAAAACCTAACAAACCCTGGTATGATCATCTATAAACGTAACAAACCATTTTATGTGAGTTCAGTTAGGAATATGGGAAGGGCCCCCATAAGTCACTGTGAATCATCATGAAAGGTTATAATGGTTTATATGTGGATTTTTGAAATTTAGTGTACTGGTGCTTCTCAAGTTCACATATTTCACATGGGAAATCAACGACTATTTTTTCGAGAAATTGGAAGGAAATATATGTCCTAAATATTACAAAATTAGGGTGACCCTTTCTATAATATCATAATAGAATATTACTATCCCTAGAGACAAACATAAACTCACAAATTTCAGTTTAACAATGTTTACCCACATCAGTATCGTCATAGTAATATGGTCCCTTAGACTCTATAGCATAGTCATTCATCTTTCTCGATAATAGGTCCTGAAATACACAATGAGAAGGAAAAGAATTAGCAGAGTAATTAGAGTTATTTATTATTTGACTGATCGACAACAGATTACATGACAAGTTTGGGAAATGAAGGATAGATTTTAGATTAATAAATTCAAAGATACGAATACTTCCTTTTCCAGCTATGGATGAAAGTGATATGTCTGCAATCTTAACTTTGATATTGCCCGCACAAGGTAAATGTGAGGAAAATAAATTGTAAGAGTCTGTCATATGATTGGAAAGACCTGAGTCAACAATCCAAAGTGTTTTATGATTTGATGAGACGTTTAATGCTTTTAGAAAACTACCTTTATGGGCTAGTGTTCTTGAAGGGTCGTGTGTGGAGACTGGATCAATGTTTGAAGGTTGGAGAAGGTTTGATAGAGTTGTTCTATTTGCTCAGTATTAAATGCTCCATACTTCGATTCCTTGGATTTTCCAATTTGACCAACCAAGACTTGATAGCCACGATTTTTAATAATTTGTTTTGGTTTCTAGTCGACAGGCTTGCCATGTAAATCCAAATAGGTGTCTTCTTTGTTTCCTGGTTTATGGTAGTGTTCGAACCAAGGTCATCCCTTTTGTTGTTTTTTGCCCGACCCATGCGTTGCTCCTTTTGATAATAAGCCTATCATTCCAAGCCCAATTCCAATTGGCCCAATACTTGAAGATGTAGTAGGTCCAAATTGACAAGACATGGGCTGTCCAAATTGTGATGACCTAAGCCCAAAATTAGAAACACTATTCGGTCCAAATTGAGGAGACAACGCAGTTCCGATTTCTTTTCCCAGAAGTCCCGACATCTCCAAATCTCTAATGTCAACTATACCGTCATTCGTCATCACTTTACATCGTCTTTCCTCACTTCTTACTTCGACGAACACCTCCAGTGTTGAAGGCAATGGCTTTCGGCCTAAGATTCTTCCTCGAACATCATCTAGGCCGCAATTGAGGCCGGCCAAGAACTCGTAAACCTGTTCATTTTTTAGTCTTTTCCTGTAATTGACGTTGTAGTCAGGACACTCCCACTCCTCTTCATAACTGAGATCAAGTTAATGCCAAAGTCATTTCCAAGTAATAATCTGTAACTTCTCTCTCCCCCTTTTTGGTCTGCCATAGCCTGGTTTTGATTTCGAAAATTTGGGAGGAGTTTTTGAGTCATAGAAAATTTCTTTAACGGCATCCCATACTTCATTCCCAGTTGGGAGGAAAAGATACGTTTTTCCTATGGATGACATCGTCAAATTCATCAACCATGTTGTGACCATGGAGTTTTCATATTGCTATTTTAGCAGACGGGGCAACATCGGTTGGCTTCTTCGTCTCTCTGTTTAGGAAACCCAACTTTCATTTGTCGTCGATTACCAATTTTATTGACTGAGTCCATTCTCTGAAGTTTCTCCCATTCAGTTTCTCAACTGTGAGTTTAAAAGAAGAGTTTTCTATTCTAGTAAAACCCATTGTAGAGGTGATTTCTGCCTCACTATGTGAGGACTCAGAAGTCGTAGAACTTTTACTGTTGACGAGGACTTCCGTCATAGATTGTTAGGCTTTAGAGAACCTGCTCTGTTACCATGAAAGCAGAAATAGTTTCTATATTTCTCTGTTTTTTTAAGCAAAACTAGAGCCCTCAATTTATAATACAATGGGGAAAGAGAAAAAAAGAAAGGAATTTCCTAAATTAGGAGAAGAACCATTAATCCTAAATTAGTAGCCTAATTATAGCAAGTCCAACTAAGGCAATATGTAAATATGATAACTACAATAATTGTACAATCTTCAAGATTTCTAATACAAAGTTGACATCATTTTCAAATTTTATAGCACATTATTTCCTTAAAAACTTCAGATGAGGAAATTAATGAGCTGCATACGGATGCAATAATTAATATATGGTAACTTTCATAATTGACTACTAGTATGTTAACACAATTTTCATAAGATTCCACTAAATTATCAAAATTTGAGTAACAGTGAAGAAGAGCTATGCATTAATAACTTAAACATTGATAAGTGTACTCGGTCATTAAATTAGAGCAATTATTGTTATTTTTGATGAATTGAGGTTTAATTTTATACATATTTCATTTGCTAGGTGCAAATCGGGGGAAAATGATGGAATTAGACAAAAGGAGCGAAAAAATGGCTAAAATGGGCTTAATCCAAAGTTAGGGGACTAAATCGCAAACTGACAATAGTTGATTCGGACCTAATGTCGATGATTGGAGGAGGGTTGGATGCAATTAAATGGAGTTGGAAGATAAAGGACCAAGAAGATATAAAAAAATGAGCTAAAAAGAATGAAGAATGAATTTGAGGGACCAATGTGCAACACCTTACAATCTATTTACCGAGAGCAAAATCAGTGAATGGCACACGCGCAATGAAATATACAACGCACGCGAGCCATTTCTGGACCTGAACAGCCCAGCTTCCTAGATTAAATATGAAAGTGTAATCTATTAGTTAATCCCCATGGAAAGAAGATGGACAAGCATTCTGAGAAGGGACAATTGGAAACATTGAGAAAAGAAAGACAAAAAAATTCGAGAATGCCCATGTTTTTCCAGCCTTCCATCTAATTATGGATGTAGAGACGGATGGACCATGCATAGACAGGCTTCAACTATAAATATGCATGTGGCATATTATGGGAAGATGCTGTGGATTTTACATAGATACTCCTTGCAGACATCGCCCTGAGCAAGAAAAATATACAAAGGACAAAAAGATCTGGAATAATGAATCCCTTGTTTTGTCCTAAATAAACAAACAAACAAACAAAATTTGTG
>CAIGRO010055411.1:0-13674 GCA_903798355.1 Fraxinus baroniana
AAAAAAAAAAAATCAAGAAAATGGGCCCTCAAAATTTTTGGGCCTGAGGCGGCGGCCTCTTGGGCCTCCCCTCAGGCCCGGCCCTGACTATATTATTATCCAAGTTTCTGCCTGCAGATGTATCCAATAATTTGTGAACGGTACAGATGTAAAGAGTGTGTGGAGGAAATAGGCTATGACCTTTGCAAAGATTGTTACACGACTCGCCCAAAAATTCCTGGTCGGTTTAATCAGAAGCACACTCCAGAACTTTGAAATGATAAAATTGAACAATGCTGTAGAAGATCTAGCAAACGTGTTCTCTTCTCTGTCCAATAATACCCTTGAAGATTCCGAAAATGGTTTGGACGATGACTGGGGGCCCACATGAAATATCACGACTCGTGACTTCGTCCATTTTGCGATTGGACTCCATGTTAATGTGCGAGATGAATGCTGTATATCTGATATTTTCAACCTTTATGTTTAACATTGGCATCCTGCATCTCCCAGTTTGATTAACTCGTGTATGGTTGGGGGGGATTAATCAATACGGATAATATCCAATATTGTGTACCAAATATGCACTGCAAGTTCATTTTTGCCGTGTCAGTGATGCCAAAGTATTGAACTTCAGTCGAAGCTTATCTCAACCGGGTGAAAAGACTACATGAAACTTGTATCTCTACCTGGCTTTCCGGACTGTCAAGAAGGGAAGATTCTATTCGTACTTAATTTTTTACCTAATATTTTATCGAATTGACAAGTGGCAACCTCCTATTGAATTGAAAAAATTAGGTACGTGTAACATAACTCTTCAAAAAGTCTCATAAAGTGCACTGACCTACTTGTGAAATGTAACATATAAAAGGCAGATTTCATTAGGGCCTGTTTGATAAGCCAGTATTTTTTATGGAAAATGGAAAATAAATTTTTGATACACATTTTTTTTTTTTTGCAATTGAAAAAAATTCTATCTACAATGGTAAAAAAATTTATCACTTTTATTAACAATTTTCTTACAAAACAAAGTCAAACAAAGGGTATTCGGTATGATCTTTTTTTTTTTTTTTTGACAATTGAAACAAATTCTAGATCCAATGGTAAAATAAATTATCACTTTAATGGATAATTTTCATGAAAAACGAAGCCAAACAGAAACCAAACTTTCAATCTTTTCCAGATGAAAAATTATACAAATCAAACACAATTAATTACAATTATCAGTAAAACAAATTCTAATCAATTCAATTCCCTGTAATTCATTTTCTTTCCACCTAAATTTCATCTTTACAATCAAACGGACTCTTGCGTGTTATAAATATTTAAAAGTGGTATTAAAATTTTCTTTCCAATGTTTCCTGTAAATTGTGTAATTAAGTAACTTAACAAAGTTGGTTGTTATCTGTTCACGAAAATGCAAAAACGAATCCTTACTTTTGTTACCTTAACCAAGATATTTCTTAGCTTCACAGCATCGTTCATGCATCAAGCAAGGCGTTGTATTTTATCCAAACAAGGTATAATGTATAATGATTGTAAAGTACATATAATATAATGACTTGTGTGATTATCATGTAAAGTTAAGGGTGTGGGGTAGGGGTTTCATATTCTCTTTTGGCCAATGAAAAGGTAAAGTTTTGGCGGGAACTTTTGAGAAAAAAGATTTTATTTTGTTGGGTTTAATCAGGATTAAAAATAAAGAATTTGTCCCACTAATTGATGTGTAGGGAAAAGATTACTACTTCCAAGAAACTTTATGATTAAGTTCTTCCATCCATTAGCATGCTAAAACAAGTTGGAGAGGAAGGTTTCTTTAGTATTTTGTGTTTGGATATGGTAACAAAATGGCATTTCAATTTATCATGCCAAGTTCAAACTTGACTCTTTAGATTAAACTTGTTCACTGTGATGAGATGTGTCTATTTATCCATTTCTTCACTCGGAATGTAAACAAATTTATTAGAGTGTCGAATGTTTGGCCAAGAGGGTGATCAGTAGACCTCTCAAGCATTAGTTACATCACATGTAAAATAAGTGCTGAACCTTTTGCAAGTGAACTATTATTAAGCTTGCCGTTTCACCGTCGATCAATTATTTATTAGAGGAGTGAAACTTAATAACGGCTATATTTTCAACTTTAAGTACCACAGGACATGCACTAAGCATCTTCACTTTGATTATGCTAAACATCGTCGACGTGACACATCAATTTATTTCATTTCTTTATTCTTCAAATATTATTTACAATTGCTTAAGCCAACAAGTGGTCCGTGACACAAAGCTCATTCGCAACCTTACTAGATACTCATATATATGTAGTTAGAAAAATCAATCATGCCACATGAACGGACTCAAAAATAGAAGGGACATGTGTCCATACATAATTGGATAGTTTGAAAAATAAAAATAAAAATAAAAAACATCCACACATACACTGACAAGTCAATCTGTTTGTACCGTATCAAGTTTTCAGTTTGGACAAGTGGCTTTATTCTAGAAAAATTGATTTAGTCAACCTTGGTTATTAAAGAGAGTTGAAGTTTGTTGATTCCTTTTAGCCAAGTGAGGTTTGTCTAATTCTTTACCCTATAAATTGCTCTTTACAAATTAGACAAGTCAATAAAGCCTTCTCTTTCAAGACAACGTGAGAGTCCCGTTTGCCCATTAAATGCAACTAATTTTTAAGGAATCCAATGTCTTCCTATTGAAGAGATATAGAACAAGAAATAAATGGCAAGATGACTTTCAAAATAATATTGGGTAGAAGGTACACATGATGATTTTTTATGGTGGTTTCGATATGTCATTTTCTCTCGACAAATAAAAATACAAGGGGGACGTAAGTCGATCGTTTCAAAAATTAAGAAGCGAGGCACTATATTTGGAAGGAGATTGAAATGAAATAACTTTAATGTGGTGAATATCGAAAAACAATGAGATAATTAGATATTTGTTTTTCTTAAAATCTTTGCAGAATTCATGTGATTCTCAACCTGATAAAATTAAATTTTGTATTTTTCAACTAATAAAAATTGTACCAGGAATTTAATGAACATCATGGTTTTGCCAACACAAAATAAACAATTGAGGGGAAATCTTTAATTCCTGCATGACTTTTGTCGAGTCCCTGTCGTTGATTATGATACAAATAAAATTATTATGATTAAGAATTTGACCTTAATTAATTGGACTCTAATTCTCTTGCCCTTTAATTAATTGGACTCTAATTCTTTTGCCCTTTTTTCTTTTCCAAGAAATAATAAATTTTAACTAGATTTTAAAAAAAATTAAATCTTGTTTTAAGGGGAAAAATAATGCTTTTTCTATTTGAAATGTTTGATAAATGTCTATGATACACATGCACTAAGATTTATTGAACAAAAGTGGACAATAATTAGTTATGAATCCTATGAAATGTATGGAGAAAATGAATAGTAAATTATAATTCATAATGTGTGGATAAATGATATGTTTGATCAAGTTAAAAATTAATTTAAGGTTAGCCAAACGTGCACTTATATGCACACTCAACTTGCTAGAAGTCTACGTTATAAAAATAATAAAAGTATATATGATATCGTGGTTCTACAGTAAACTCTAAACCCATACTAATGTTTAAATCTCTTACTTCGTAGAAATCTTTTCTTCTCTTACCATCAAAAAGCACCTGCATATCAATAAATAAAATAATCTACTTGAAGTACTTTCACATACACTTTCATGCTTCCGTCTCATCCCATGTCTCTCAATAATCTTCCCATTCTCTTGAATGCTTACATCGACGAGTCAATGACAAGAAGTATTTGAAAACTCGTACTCATGGATAAATACACTTCGTGGGGCTCTATTGGTCGGATTTAGTGTGTATTTGGGCAAAATTTATAAATGTTTATAAATAAGTCGAACTCTATTTATATTTACACATTATGCAGAGCTCACAACTTTATATTATTTACATATTTTGTATGATTCACCACTTATACTCGAATATTTATATTATGTAGTAGAGTTGAGAATTTTTTAAAACTAATTGTAATTATCAATTAATGCCTTCTTAAATAAAAAGAAAAAGAAATAAATATTTACTTTGTTGACCTCAAACTCCAACCCTAACTTTATTTTCCCTCCTCTCTCTAAAACCTTAAGAAAACACACACTTCCTCTCACATATCTCACACGCAGAATACAACAGAAATGGGAAAGTACATGAGAAAAGCTAAAATAGGAGGTGACGTAAGCGTGATGGAACTCTCACAATCTACCCCCGGCGTAAGGACCCGGGCCAAAACCCTAGCCCTTCAACGTCTTCAATCCTCCTTCACAGCTGCCACCGCCGCGCAGTCAAAGCCTGAGTCGTGTTACCTCCAGCTTCGTTCACGCCGACTCGAGAAACCGGTTTTTTCGAGACACGAACAGAATTCCCAAAAAGGGTCTGCGCAGAAACAGGGGTTTAGTTGCGGAGAAAAAGAGGACCTGGAAATTGAAGTTTTATGTGAGGAGGAGTATTCCGGGTCGGATTCAATTGGAATGGCTAAGAAAGAGGAGACGTACTTTGAAATGGAAAACAGAGAGTGGCATACAGGGGATATTGAAATTGAGGCCTCTTTTGGTGAAAATATTTTGGATTGGGAAGCTAGAGAAAGGTATATTTTTTTTATTTTTGCTAATTTTTTCCTTTATATTTTCATTTATTTAAGAATTACATGGATTTTTATCGTCTGTTTTATTCTGATGAATTTTCGTGTTTTTTTTATTTTTTTCATTCAGCTGCGATCTTGCAAAATCTTTTGGCTGAAGGGAAAAAAAATTATGTGAAACTCAAAACTTTTCACCCCCACCTTCACTTCTTTAGTTCTTTATTTTATTTTCTCAAGAGAGCCTTACCCTCTAAAAATTGACTCTTTTTTTGCTATACAACAGAAAACGTAAATCTTTTCAACATCTTTGGGGATAAAAAAGTGGGTATTGGCTTCTAAAACTCTCAAAATTGCTACCTTTTTGTTCTATTTTTATTTTTTAATGGATAGAAAATACAAGATAAATAAGGAAAAAAAAAAGCCCTTTTTAGGAGGACTTCTGTTTTCATTTTCAGAGAAATAACATCTTTTGGTTACTAACTTTTGTACATTAGAGCATCTTTTGAGTATTTTTTCTGCAAATAATTGTTTTTTCATCTTAAATCTTATTATTGTTTGGGGGGTTTTGTTTCTCCTGAGGAAGTAAGATTTGAAAATAGTTTTCTGACATCTTTTACAATGTAACATGGATGTTAGGTTGTATGTTTGGATGTGTATGTAAAGTTGTCTAGTATTTTTCAAGCAATCTTATCTGAGTGTTTCTCTGAGCAGTGAAGTATTTAATGGAAAAGCCATATTTTTTTCTTCCAGTTTGGTTCCTTTAATACTCTATTGGGGGTTAGTTTTTATTTATTGCATCGTGTTATGTCAGATATAGAAACTGTGTAAAATTGCTTTCACAAAAGGTAACAAGCATTGTGACCTGATGGTTCTTTTTCATGAAATAAAAAATCTGTACCACTGCCAGCCCCACTAGCGCCTTCAATTAAAACCCAAAAAACCCACACATACCTGTACTCCCATGCAAACCCGCAATTATATTACCTCAATATCGTCTTGTAGTATCTAGTAATGAATTGAAGGGATTGAAAAAAAATGATCATGTAGCCGATCCCAAATTTGTTTGGACGATGCTTAGTTTGTTGTTGATGTATTTCTTGATTTTTTCTTGTTGGTACATGTACATTTTTTGTGTAAATGTAATGAAATTCATGAACGTAGTTGGTACCAAATTTTAGAAATATGTGGTTTGTTTATTGATGGACACCATCGATAAAAATTGGTACTATAGAGAAATTTCTGGATTACTTCTAGTAGTGTTTTCTGTTGTGTTTATATGCATCAAACTAAGAAATATTCCCCAAAAATGTTTTTGTAGGAGTATTTAATGGTAGACACTAGACAGCACAAGTTTTGGGAAAAATTAGTGGATTTGGCTCTTTAGAATTCGACTTTTATCATTTTATTGAAGAAAATTTGAAAATACCTTTTTTTCCTTTTTTTTCTTTTTTTTTTTTACTATAGTTGTTGCAATAACTCATACTCTTCACGGGGACAGCTACAGTAAATTGGAAAAGTGTGTGGGATCTCTGGTTTTGTACCATCCATGAGTATATTGGATTCTGCACTTTTACCCTTTGTGCTGTAATCTTATTTTCTGTATGTGGACCTTATTTATTATACATGAAGCAGTGCCTGAAATTCACATTGCAAGTGGTTTTATAATGTCGGGTTGTAATCAGTTTCTGCATTTCAGCAGGGGCACTAGGGAAAGCACACCATGCAGTTTGATTCAGTCTGCCGGCACAGTCTTGACTCCTGGCTCGACCACAAGACGGACGAGTCCCGAGGCAGCGATTCAAAGACCCCAGGATGCCATTCTCAGAAACATTCCTACAGCACGTGAGGTGGAGGAGTTTTTTGCCCGTGCTGAGCAGTCGCAGCAGAACCTTTTTATGGAGAAGTACGAAATTCGAATGCTTAACTAGAAATGATTATTTTCTTTGTCACAATGTAGTTTACCTCCGCATATTTCGTGTTGTGCAGGTATAATTTTGATGTTACAAACGATGTACCCCTTTCGGGACAGTACGACTGGGTGAGAGTGATGCCTTGAGAAGAATTAGCCATTGTTGAAAGGAAGAAGTTAGAATTATTCTGTCATTACTAGAACTATTAAAATTTGTGTAAAGAGAACAGAGCCATTAGATGTGTAGTTTAATTATGTTTGGAATATTAGGACTGCTGAAGCCTGAATAGACTAACCATTTAGAAGTAGAATTAATCACAAGACAATGTAACATTAGGTCTCTGATAAAAGCTCATGTAATTTGAAGGTAGTGAGATTCGATATTTATTTTTTTTCGTGTTTTTGCATTTAATTTTTTCTTCTTGTGGTTAATTTCAAAATTGCATGTTGTCGCAAATAACTATTTCGGGTATTACGTCAAAGTTTTACTATGATTTAAGAGAAATTTAGTCATGGTCTCTCTCCAAGCTTTACTATCCATCAGATTTTTCTTCTAGGTCCCTAACCTATAACAATTGTTGCAAGTCGGTCTAACTGGATGGAAATCATCCGAAAATAAGGGCACTCTACCATTGTAGCCAACTCGCCCGTGCTAGCCCTGTTAGTATGTGTAACGACTCAAGCTTGTGTTCAAGTCATTAACTAATACCGTTTATTTTGGAAGAACTTGAACTAGAACTAATCTCTTACAAATTTCTTTCACGTCTCCCAAGAAAAGAACCAAGTAGAGACTAAGTTGAATTGGTTCGTGTGGTGTTACCATCTTGTTTTGTACACATGGTATTAGAGGTTATTTTTATTTGATCCCATTTGTATGCTTGTTAAAGGTTATCTTATTCGATCCCATTTGTTTGTAAAGGCATGTGCATGCACACGCATTGAGTTCTATTTCTAAATGGCGAACATTTTAAAGAAGAGTGGTTCAATTATTTCATCTTTTGCGATATTCTTTATATAAAAATTTAATTGCTTATTTTAACGTTAAATGAATCGAATTGTTCGTTTAATTTTGTTAAGCTCCGATATCAAAATAAGTTATCTTTATTAAAAAGTATGGTTTTAAAAAAAAAAAAAATTATGTATAGAATATTTTATTATGCGAATGTATGGTTAAAAATGAGTGTGTAAAAAAGAGAATTTTCAAATAAATAATTGTCGAACAAGGCTTAATTCCCATGGAATTTACTTTGTTTAACCTAAGGTCTCTTTGATTGGTAAATGTGGAAGGTTTTTTAATTCCATGTAAGTTGGAAAATAAAATCAAAGTACCAAATAGGAATGCATTTTCCATGAAATTGGCAAAGAAGAGGCTTAAAGTGAATTTACCATTATTAAATCATTGTCTTCTCTAAGCTTATATTAATAAAGCTGCAGGGTAAAATCAAGTGGGCATTTATTTAACAGTTTTGCTGTGGGTACAATACACACAGAAAACCAACAGATAAGAAACAATAAAGGTGGACCCGCATTTTTTGCAATATTTTATTCATAGTGGAACCCACCTCCATATGAGATTTCCGGTGAAATTATGGTGAAATGGAATTGTTCTTTATTTAATATTTGTACATACATTAAACCGGAACAATCACGGAGACATTGCACTGAAATAAAGGCAAAATCACGAAGTGTGACCAATTTTGAATTTACATTATAGTTTTTGTGCACTTTTCCCTTGTTGCGGATCTTAGGGTCCATTTGATTGCAATTGTGAAATTTGGATGAAAAGAAAATAAATTTTAGATAATTGAATTGTATAGAATTGTTTTCCTGAAAATTGTCAATTAATTGTGTTTGATTGGTATAATTTTTCACTTGAAAAAAGTTGAAATTTTGGATCTTTTAGTGTTCTTTTGACTTTATTTTTTATGGAAATTGTCCATTAAAATGAATTTTTTTTTCACAATTGTTCATGAAATTTGTTTCCATTGCGAAAAAAAAAAAGAAAAAAAAATCAGAACTTGAAAAACATTTCCCACTACTTATGAGGGAAAATGTTTTCCACAAAAGTTTTGAAAATGTGCACGTGTGGGGGGAGGTGAGAAAAAGTTTTGCCAAGAAAATTAACCCTATCAAATATTTAAAAAGTTATTCATGGAATTTCCACCGTTTCAAACACAACCTAAGTAAAACCTTTGCATGATCTCAATGGACTAGTGTCAAGATTGTGAACTTGGGCCATGCTTCAGCCCAAGTAAAATAGTAACGGTATGCGATTGATGGGCCACAGCCACAATAGCACTCTCAATCATCATGCGACAATGCTTTGTGGCCTCATCCAACAATAACCCATATCAGGCCCATCATAGGCTAGGCAATATTCTTTCTTATTGTAATAAAAAACATGTTTGCATTATTGTTATTCATAATCGATTTAAATTATAATCATATAAAAATGAATGATTAATAAATACATAATAATTGTATATTATATGAAATATGTGGATAAAAAATGATCTGATCGAGTTTTGACAAATTATAAACAACTACCAAATGCGCACTAAAGTGGGCCATAAGATCGCTAGTCCATATCCCTTGGTTGATCATATAACCTTTACATCAAGACAAATACGAGGAAATTCATTTTAAGAAGAGAGAAATGGAAAGTAAGGGATTTTCACAATTCTTTGAAAAATATGGCCTGCCCATGAAATAGAAATCGCCACGTCCCTAAACCCTCTTGATCATTCTCATGTCTACATTTATCGAGTAGGTCGAAATTCTTCAAAACTGCAAAAATAGTTATCAAATTCTCCATAATTCCAGAGTTTTATAGAAGAAAAAACAAAAAGAAAAGAAAAGAAAAGACACTCAAACTACTTATGTTCCATTATAAAATATAAATCCAAGAAAAAGAAACAAAACCCTTCGGATAAATGACCAAGCTGTCATTTTTAATTTATTTTGTTTTGTTGTATTTTCAGTAAATTCATTCTTCATAGATTGCAATTTTAGTGTATATGCATTTTGTTTTGAAATTGGTAGATTTCTTATTTTTCAGATGAATTTATTTTATTTTTTGTGCACGTACTAGTTGTTTCTCATGTTGACCCTGTTTTTCGTAATGGTTATGTGAACAACAGATATCGAGTCTACTCGCTTCCACACAAGTAAGTTTCAACACATTTTGATCAGAGTTCCAGACGGAGAAGGGTAACGTTTATGTGCATGGAAGATGCTTCGACAACACGAGAAAAAAATGTTCAAGTATGGACAATATGATTAAATATATTGCATATAAACAAACAATCAGAAACAACTCAACCAAAGTAAGAACAAACTAAACTCAAGCAAATAGTATAGAATGAGTAAGAGAGAAAACCGAGTATATTTTCAAGCGTGAAGAGTTATATTAGAAACAAATGTTACAAGAGTTGCATTTATAAAATTCTAGTCATTGGATATGAACCATGTGACCTCATCTCCCAGGCCGAGCCCTCACATCATTCAATCTGCTACGAATTTAATACATCGACAACAAGTCAACCATCATATACCTTGGCTGACAAACCCGTCATTCATTATTACAAACGTTATATCAATCATTTCTAAAGATTGTATGCAGATCCTCTAAAAGACAGCAATGTCTTGAACCAAAGGGAGTTTCGGATAGAGCGAGGGCTTCGGCTAAAAAGTGCTTCGGAATAGAGAGCATAGGCCGATAGGGAGCTTCAGCCAAAGTGTGTAGAGCTTTGAGAGAGAAAGCATCAGCTTTTTCTTTGACTTCTTTTCTTTGACCAATTGGGTTCTTGTTGACTTAATCAGATTTGACCCACATCTCCACGTAGACTATGATGTGACCTTTAATTGGAGCCTCGGTGGCTATGCGTACCATCTCCTGTGTCATCGCTTAAAAAAAAGTTGTTCTATCCTAAATAGAATCTTTTTCTTAAAATCTTGAAATATTCCCCGAGTATAGGGAATATTTACCGAATTCTTACAGGATGCTGATTGTACTTGAAATATTCCCAGAGTACAGGGAATATTTACCGAATTCTTCCGGCAGCATCCTGTGCATTTGTGTGTGTGTGTGTGTGTTTTTTTTCAACTTTGAATCCGTGTTGTTGATTTTGAACTTCTGTACAAATTCTGTAAAAAATTTCTGTACTTGTAGACTAATTGTAAAATCTTATCCAACAACTAACTAATAGCAATTCATCAATGAACTCGGGCAGTCCATAAGTTCACCTTTTCATATTACCAAGTGTGAGCTGCTTGATTGAAGTGGTTAACCTTGGAGAAGCCAGACAAAGCCAATGGTAAGTCAGACCCAAAGCTATTTTTGATTTAGAGTGAATGGTACCTAAGAGTAATTATTTCATAAATTTTTAGACTTATCATTTTCGTTTTATTTTTTGTGCACAACAAGAAATTATCGCATTATCTTGGTCCTCTAGCTTGATATCAACATTAAGCAGTTCAATCCACTTATTATTTAGATGATCCCTAGTATCAATATCTTTATCCATCTATATAATTATTTTTGTTTACCTCAAAAAATAGAAATCATTTTTAATGCCATCATTGGAATTTTCCAGTCAGGATTTTGGCAGTGCTTTGCTTCTTTTCAGGATTTTTGAGCGTGTCCCATGAGTTTTTTGTTTGAAAGAAGACATTTTCGGCAAATTTCCAACTAAAAATGACACTTCGATTGGAAGATAGTAAAATTTTCAAGAGTATCGATCCTAATTTTTGCATTAAATACTCATTCTCATTCTTCTACTCGAGACAATTTTTGTCGTAAAGATTAAAGGAGTCCTTGAAGGATTAAAAGTATTTAATCAATCCGTTATTAACTCGTTGGTTAGGGCTTTCCCCCTCCTGTACTGGAATATTTTTGGATTAATTCTTTATATTTAAGGTCCTGTTTGGTTAGGATTGTACTTACTGAATCAAGTATTTTTTGCGTTTTTGAGCTGCTTGGAAGTAAGTTAATTTTATCAGGTCTTTAATATATACTAGGTTTAAGATTTACTTGGTAGATTTTGAATCAGTCTAGATATGAATAAGATTGTTAGTTTATGATGTCTAAATTACACTGTCATGTACTATTATTTGTTCTTTGTATATTAACTTTCTCGTGTTTTCTTTTTAATTCTTTAATACATTTAATGTACAATCTGACAATAGCGTCAATGAGAGGATATTTGGTAAATTTAAATTGCGGTTCTTATCTCTATTCCATTTCCATATCATACACAAGCAGAGCTAGTGTGTGTTTGTGTAGGATTACACAGTTTTCTTCTTAAAGAATGTCGTATGATGAATTTTATGGTGAACTTGATAACGAGACTTCGTTATCTTTGCCAATTAATGAAGGGGAACACCATTTTTAAGAGTCAAGAACAAGAAAAAAGAATGTTGATGTATGGAGAGCAACTATAACAACTAATAGGTGTTTGATAAATATTATTTTGAAAGAATGAATTTTAGAATAGTAGATTGATTGAGAATGTGTGGTTGAAAAAGAAGGAAAAGTTATTGATGTGATGAAAAATATTATTTTATTGAAAATGTGTAGTTGAAAATGAGTAGAAGAATGAGAATGAGATTTTTAATGGGATTCAAACGGAGGCTTATTATTAAAAGGTTACAAATACTTTCATGTGTTGTGGATGATTTGGATATGCGAGAAGTTGTTCAAAATAATATTACATAATTTTTTTTTAAAATCTCAATTAATTAATTATTTTTTATTTTCTAATTTTCTTTGTGATTCATGTATTCAAGTTTCGTTCGACTAATCCTGAGAACTGACGGCATTCCCCCTAGTTTGCCACTCGGGTAAATCCGCAAATGGATGGTTCAGGCAATATGTTGAATTTTTTTTAGATTTTTCATTTTAGTTTATATGCACAACTAGCTTGTACTTGTCAATTTGCAATTTGAAGATTCATACAATTTGTTCATGAATTGTAAGATATTGTATTTCTAATGTGGTTCCATGGTGAAATCTGAGGCTGGCCGTGAGTCGGTGAATGTAATTGAAAATGGGTTTTTTTTTTTTTTTTTAAAAAAATTGTTTTAATTGTTGTAAATAGTGTTGATTTCCAAAAAGGGCCAACAGAAACTCGAGCCCCACTCACACTTACGTAGACACGAGGCAAACCACATGTACGAGGAATTGCTCCTTGAAACGCGAGCCAACAAAGTGTTCAAGCACCTGTGTGAATCGATCGAATATCAAAACTTAAAGGATAAGAATTAATTGAAGACGCTCTAAAAGGGAAATGGTTAAGAGAGAAAAAATGTAAGAACAAAGTCTTAGTCGTAGGACTGTACATTGTTCGATTTAGTTCGGTTCTAAAGAAAATCGATCCGAACCAAAAATTTTGGGTATTTAAGAAATGGAACTGTGTATTCCAAATATAATTATGAAACTGTTCGGGCTCGATTCCGTTCGGTTCGGTTCCATACCATAATTAATTTTTTTAACATTTACAGTAACATTACATAAATACAATTAATGACATGTTCATTAGTAGCTTCGATGGACAATTGGAGAGGGAAAGTCGGATTCGGCAGTCGGCGGCTTCGATTTGGAAATTTAGATGTAGGTTTTCAATTTATCAAATGATTTGGAGTTAGTGGACATGTGCTTACCGAATGAAAGTATGAAATTAGAAAGGGAATGATAAAAAATTTAAAAAACCTAGATCTTGGGCTAACAATGAAATTAATAATTTGGCCAAAAAATTAAAACAAAATTTTGAATTTAGAAATTGGGTTGAACTGGGTGAGTTAGGCATGGATTTAACTTGTGAGTTGGAGCATTAATTACTAAATTAATTAATTTACTAATTTGTTTAGGAAAAAATAAAATAATTTAATTAATTCAATATAAAAAATTTAAAAAATTCAGTTATTTGTTTAGAATCAAAAATCGAACCAAACTCATTAATTAGTCTTGACACATACGTCTTGCATATGGTTTTGGTAAAGAAATTAAATACTAGTGCAACTAATACATGTAATTGGAGATTTTATGAGCACGAGATGATGGAGACATAATGGCTTACCTCAATACGTAGAAAAATGAGGGCTAGATTGAACATCATTATCTTTTTAACATGACATCAACACCTAATC
>CAIGRO010055422.1:0-12127 GCA_903798355.1 Fraxinus baroniana
TGAACGTTAATAGTATGGTACAATCACAAGAATTACATGAATTTAGTCTTTTATCATGGTGGAGTTAAAAAATACGTAATTTTTAAAGGTTTGTTTCTAGAAAAATTGTACACAAAATATTTTATTCGTGTGCAATTTTAATTCCATATACGATAATTGTAGCTGGTCCCAAATCCGGATAAAGGAGGAGGGTTAAACATTTATAATTTATTTAATTTATAACAAGTATAAACTGTACAAATTTAAGTTTTTTATAGTAAAAAATGTATACTTTACCCAAAAAAAAAAAAATAGCCGGTTCGGCTCGGGCTCGGCTCGGCCCGCTAAGGTTCAAGCCGAAAGCTCGGGTCGAGTCTCATTTTTTTTTGGGCGGGCTCTGCTCGGCTCGAGGTCAAAAAAGTTCGAGCCGAACCTAAGCTTTTTTTTAGACTCGGATACGACTCGACTCGACTAGACTCGACTCGTTGACATCCTTAGGTTAGGTTAGGTCAGATCCATCAAAGTTTCTTCTTGAAATCAAGAGAACTTTCTGTACAATGTTTGCTCAATTGGACAATCAATTCAAAAAGAAGATGTTCACGACAGCTGACATATCTAGAAGTAATGTTTATTCTAGAAGATTTGACTTTTTCTCTTTTCTATTTTTTTGAATGACAGAAGAAGATCACTGCTATAGCTGTACGTGTGTCTCTAAAGCCACACCTTATTTCTTTGATATTATGGACATTGGAAATAAAGGTATTCACTTTTTGATGATCTCTTACCCCCGTTACTCGGATTAAGAGTTATGCTATTTGGTTCGGGATAAAATTTCGGGTCAAACCACGTGTGCCGTAGACACTCCTCCAATAGAAGGGCGCCACTTAGCGCCCCTGATTTGACCCATGATTTTATCCTGATCCAAACAACTTTATTGTTCCAATAATTTGAAAATTCCGAATTGAACTTTTAGATATGTTCCCATTTCTATCGATTCAAAACTCCTCAAGCCCGTTTGGCCATCATTACTCAACATTATAATTTCTCTTTCTTATTTTTAATCACACAATCTTTATAAAATAATATTATACGTAAATTAAAAATTTTTCTTTATTTTTAATTCCACATTCTTCAAAGAAAGACTTCCAAAATTTATATCTTAAATAATGGGGTCAAACCCACGCTAAATGTGAAATTATTGGACGAGGACCCTTTCGTAGCTTTGCTCACGTTTTCATTTACTATACTTTTCCCATTTTCTCAATAACTGAGTTCTCGAAGTTTCCTTCTAACTTTTTTAACCAAAATATTGGATCAAATGTGTTCAACATGACAAACCCTTCTAGAGCACTTTAATAGTCTGCTAGAGTTAAGAGCACTGATTGGTGGATTTTGTGGCTAAGCTTTGTAATCCAAATTAAGACTCTGACGTTTAGCCTTGTTTGGTACGGATTAAAATGGCATGGACAATAACCCAAAAATAAGGAGCTGAGAAGGAAACTAACGTGAAATTGTGACCTTCAAATGTATAGAGTATCTGACAGTCACATATATGAAATAACATTCACATGCTTGAAGCTTCAAAATGATTGCAAGACGATAATTGATGGTTGAATTGTGAGATATTTATATATTTGAATGATCCTTTTTCCATGTCAAATTGTAAATTCTTATTCAATTGTCACCTGTTAATCATTGTGTGATAAGATTTGAGGTTCCATCATAAAATGTCAAGATTATTAAGAGAAGTAGTCCAAGTTATTATAAATTGGTCTATGTTTTCATTTTCATTCAATTTGAGATTTTATCCATTAACATGCCCCCTCAAGATAGTAGTTCGTTTAAGCAGACCAATCTTGAAACTCGCGTGCTCAAATTTTTTTGAGTTTTAATCAGATCCAATTGCTCATTGAAGTTTAACGTGCTTTGATACCATGATAAGATTTTTGGTTCCATCTTAAAAGGTCGACCTTATTAAGAAGAAGAATACAAACTCTTATAAATTAGTCTATATTTTTTTATTTTCATTCGATGTGAAATTTTATCTGTTAACATTGCGACTATACCTAGTTTAGTGTGACCTTAAATTGAAAATATAATGAAATCGCGATCTCAAAAAATATCACTGCATATATTTTGATGCTTTGAACAAGTGTGACTGGAAGTTGTCGTAGGTGACTTATTCCCCGTGCTTTGGCTTTGACCTTAAATCTCTTTGTCCTAATAATTATTTTTGGTATAGTCCGTGTTGAAATGGTAATGTTCTGTCTTTAATTGGTGATGTTCGTGTTGCGTGGATTTAGAATCACACTGGAGGGAGAATGCAGAGAAATAATAATAAAATTTTAAAATTCAATATTTTAATCAGTTAATTTCCAAAATACCTGCTTTTCAAAAATAATTCTGAGCAGTCTGTTTTCCCAAAAATAATTGGGGGGGAAGGTTCTGCTCATTTTCTCAAAATAATAATTTAGCTCACAAGTCCATATCAGGCCTAACTCTAAATTTTAACTTATCCAAACATTTTGTTTTATTCTGCCACTGGTTGTCGGCTAGGCGCTGTAACTGGCGAAGTTGGCTTTGTGGTCTTCAAGGGACAGAGTGTTTTTAAGTTACAAGTCTTGCGTATATAATGAGCGCACATTCAGCTCATGTTTGACAATTATTATTTAAAAAAAAAATAATGTTTCGAATAGAAATTTTTAAAATAACGTGCGATTAAAAATAAATACGTAAAAAAAGAATTTTTAAATAATGATTATTAAATATGAGCTAAATTGAGTCATAAATATATGGATTAAAATTTAATCTTTGCCAAATATACACTCAATGGTTTCTTACTTCACCACACAACGTGCGGCCGCCTAAGAAAAGGACATAATTAATAAATTTGTCCAATAGCGGCATGAATTCCATCAATTTTGTACTATAAATTTGTACACGAATCCCATTATAGAAGACACCAAGAAAGTAAAAACTTATGGATCTCCAATTGTACCTGCTTGTTCTATTTTCAATCATATGGGCAAGTCTTTTTTTCCTAACATCAAATTCAAAGCACCGAAAATCCACCAAGCTTCCTCCGGGGCCTTATCCTTTTCCGATCATCGGGAACATTCTACAACTTGGCGAAAATCCCCACCAATCATTGGCCAAACTTTCCCAAACATATGGACCTCTTATGTATCTTAAATTAGGGTATCGTCAAACAATAGTCGTTTCATCACCAGAATTAGCAAAAACTGTACTGCAAAAATATGATCAAACCTTCAGTAGCAGAACTGTCCCCGTGACACTTGAATCTGTCGAGCATGGAAAATTTTCTATGGCTTTTATGCCAGTTGATAATCAATGGCGTAAACTTCGCAGAATATTGAAAGAACAGGTGTTTTCACTGCAAAGGCTTGATGCAAGCCAAGGCATTCGAGAAGAAAAATTGCACAAACTATACGAGTATGTGAATCAATGTCGCGTTGATGGTCGTGCAGTGGATATAGCTGAGGCTACATTTACGACCTCGCTTAACACCATATCGTCGACGCTTTTCTCAGTTGATTTTGCTGACTTCAATTCTGATTCCTCTCAAGAGTTTAAGGATGTTGTGTGGAATGTAATGAAATGTATTGGGAGTCCTAATCTTGCAGATTACTTTCCAGTTCTTAAATATGTTGATCCACAAGGCATCTCACGCCGAACCAAATTTTATTTCGGAAAATTATACGCAATACTGGATAGTATTATAGATCAACGGTTGAAATTCAACGGTACATTGGAGAAAAATGATTTACTGCAGGCCCTTCTTGATCTCTACCAAAAGCCTGAGTCAGAATTAAGCCGAAATGAAATGAAGCATATGTTAATGGTATGGATCATAATTCAATAATGAACTTCAATCTTATTGCTCTAGAAATCTAAGAAGAAATACTTAAATCTTCTCTCTTACTTGGCTTTCTATTTTGTAGGACTTATTTTTTGGTAGCACGGATACTGTTCCATCTACTGTTGAATGGGCAATGGCTGAATTACTCCGCAACCCCAAGATGATGTCGAAAACTAAAAGCGAGCTTAGTGATGTGATTGGAGAGCATGGTATGATTCAAGAATCAGATATTTCAAAGCTCCCTTACTTAGAGGCTGTTGTGAAAGAAACACACAGACTTCACCCTGTCGCACCCTTGTTGGTACCTCATAAAGCTGAGGCCGATGTAGAAATCAATGGTTACATCATCCCCAAAAACGCTCAAATACTTGTTAATACATGGGCAAGCAGTAGAGATTCTAACATTTGGTCGAGTCCAGATTCGTTTATGCCAGAAAGATTTTTAGATCACAAAATTGATTACAATGGTCAAGATTTCAAGTTCATTCCCTTTGGTTCAGGGAGGAGGATATGCCCAGGATTGCCTTTGGCGCACCGGGTAGTTCACGTCATGTTGGCCACTTTGATACACAACTTCAACTGGAGACTTGAAGAGGGACTAAAACCAGAAGAAATTGATATGAGCGAGAAATTCACAACTACTCTACACAAGGCCATACCTCTCAAGGCTATTCCAATCAAATTTTGATCTTTTCTTCTTTTCTTCTTTTTTTTTTACAAGTTGGCGTGCTTTTACTTGTTTTATAGTGGTGACAGTGCTGTTATATTTTCCGTTCCAGGTAGAAATAAGTTGTTGGAAAGTAATTTTATGTTAATGCTACTATCATGCATGTTACTTTTTGTAGTTTTCTTTGATTGCCAAGTAAAAGTACAAAAAAAGAAAGCTTGCGTTCGACTTGGTGGAGATCAACTTGATTTAAGAAGTGTTCAATTTGACATCCCTACAAGGATATATCAAATGTGTATCACATGCTCAACTTAGCGTGTCGTGTGTCTTAAAATTAATAATGGGAGTTCCTTGCTCAATAGAGATTTTGAATCCTCTCAGCACCCTCCTACTTTTTAATTTCAAGTATATGATATTGTTAAGCATTATATAAACTCGGTCGATCATTTTTCTCTGTCCCTGTCTGGTAGACATTAAAATCAGACTTTTAGTAAATTTTGATAAAAATTAATGAAATGTGAGGTTGAAAAATTGTAAGTCTCATGAAATATGTGGTTAAAATTAAGAAAAAAGCCTCTTGTACCGAGGAGGAACTACTCTCACATGAGGCGCAGCCCCCACATGTATTAAATAATGTCGACCCGTGGCTCCACCTCCTATTGTGAGTAATAGGTAAAAAATTCGATAAGGGTAGGAAAATCCTAAAATTAATTGAGTAAGACACTCCTTATTTCAATTATTAAAGGCACTGATTGATGCATATTTTATAGATTATTTATTTTTTGGTGTAAATGTTGTAATGCAGTAATAGTAGCAACCACAACAGCAGATATTTTAGATTTATTCATGGTTTTCTTTGAACCAAGGATTCATTATCTGCCATACATTATGTACCCGAAAATCGCTAGTAGGGTTATGATTATGTTTCCACTAATTTCACACTTTAAACTCCATGTCTCAAAAGGATAATCACAATGCTACAAATCAGCAATTATCCTAATTCAAAGATACAGAGCATGTCAAAAACAATAACAATTGGAAAAAAATGAACACCAAAATAGTTTATACACATGTCAAAATTAGGATTCGGCCGTAATAAGTTTAATTTTAAGTGAATGAATTCCAACAACAATCTCCATTTTATAAATAAAAAAGATTGCTAATTTTCTTAACAACAATTCTATATTAATTATGTAACCACACTTGATTATAATCTTAATGGAGTAAAGAAGCTTTATGATTTCACTATTGATGTAGCTGTCAATTCTCCCTCATGTTAGGGGGTGCCACATGGCCAGGCGGGCTTCTTTCGGCGTGATTGATTTGTTGTGAAAAAAATGAAAAATTCCATAAATTGATTAGATTTATTGATAATTAATAAAATCATGTTTAATGTACAATTTTGTTTACAGAATGTCATAATTATGTAGGTACTTAACATAAACTATGTACGGATGCTCAAGAAATCTATCCTGATGTAATGTGTGTATATATATACTCACACGTGTACATGTAAACACGAATCAAAATCAAAATTATCAAGCCCATGTTAGTTTTTCATTCTTTCAAAACTTTTTTTAAAATACTCATTTTTAACTACGCATTCATACAATAAAATATTTCACACGTAATTCAAAAAAAATTCTTATTGTATAATCACCAATTCTCTAAAAAAAACCACAATTCAAAGCAATATTTTTTTGAAAAAATTGCCACAAAATAGGGCTAATATTTTTATACTTCCAACAAAATGTGGTGGGTAGCCGGCTAATCGGGATCTGAAATTTAAATTCAATCCTCAAAATAAGAGAAAAATAATATAAAAATCTAGTACCTAATCTCATCACCAAAACCCAAAGAGAAAATTGCAATGACGGTACCAAACTTTTCATTTAATAGCAGATTTTATCCAAATTTTTTATTTTGTGTGTCATCATAGTACCAAACCTTCAAAAAAATTGCAGCTCAAGTCCAAAATAATGATTTCCATCAATTTGACTTCAAAGCTATCAGTTGACTCCCAAAATAAAACAAAAACTTAATTATTTTCCCCAAATAAGGCAATGGAATTTTGGGCAAACCACATTTCTCTTATTAAACCAAAAATTAAAAAACAAAAAATTAAAATCACAACACACCTTCATCTCCTTCTTCCCCAAAACCAAAACAACTTCATCCAACCACTATAGTCACCCAACAACAATTCTATTTCGACTCAGTCCATGGCTACCGCTTTTCCGAATAAAAGTATCATTTGCTAGGTGAGAGTAAATTTCATTCACGATAACCATACTTTCACACCATTTTAATTAGTTAACCACATTTGATTATAATTTTAATGGAGTAAAGAAACTTTATGATTTCACTTTAATTGATGTAGCTGTCAATTCTCTCTCATGTTAGATTGTGATAAGATAATGGTGGTCCCACATAATAAATAAATGAAATATATAAGATAAATTACCTCTTGAAAAGAGATACATGGCCAGTGCCATCAATGGACGCCACAGACCCCAGCCCGTAGGGGCCGCCACATGGCCTCCTGATGTGACCCTTTCAGCTGTGATTGATTTGTTGTAGGGATGGCAAAAATGGCTGGCGGCTTGGGCTCGACTCGGCTCAGAAAAAGTTCGAGACGAGCTTGCTCGTGGCTCGGTGGCGTCGAGTCGAGGCTCGAGTTGAGTCCCATTTTGGGGCGTTGGCTTGAGCCGGGCCAGCAGTGTGGCTCGATGGGCCGACCGTGAGCTTAAAAAAAAAAAACTTGTTTGCCACTTTTTTTTTTAAAAGTTTTTGCTTTTCATTTTAAATGTAATTTTATATATATTAATATTTAGTTATTATTTATAATATGTAAAAATTGCACAAATTTTAAATTCATTTTAAAAAAAAATTTAGATTTGTCACAAATTTAAAAAAAAATCGAGCTGGCTCGGGCCTAGCACGGTTCAACTCTTTAAGGCCCGAGTTGAAAGCTTGGGGCTACCTAAATTTTTTTGCCGAGCTTGTGTTCGGCTGAGCCTGTTAAGGAATAGAATCCCACATCAAATAAAGATGAAAACATATACCAATTTATAGGTGTTTGTGTTACTTCTCTTAATAAGGTTGACATTTTAATATAAAACCTTAAATCTTAACATGGTATCAGAGTCTGTTAAACTCAAACGAGCAATTCGATATGTTAAGTACACTGATTTCAAGGTTGACCTGCTCAAACAAGCCACCATCTTGCGAGGCATGTTAGGGGATATAATCTCACATCGAATAAAGATGAAAACATAGACTAATTTATAAGGGTTTGGATTACTCCTCTTAATAAGGTTGACATTTTAAGATAGAACCACAAATAATAACAGAGCCCGAGCAAAAAGTTTTGACTCTCGACTCAGCTTGACTCGTTGACATCTCTAATTTGTTGTGAAAAAATGAGGGATCCTATAAAATGATTAAATTTGTTGATAATTAAAAGAGTTATGCTTGATGTACAATTTTGTATACAAAATGTCATTAGTACTTAAAAATATGTATGTGTGCTCAAGAAATCAATCCCGATGTAATGTGTACATGCTCACACGTGTGCATGTAAACATGAATCGAAATCAAAATTATTAAGCCAATGTTAGTTTCTCATTCATTCAAAACTTTTTTTTTTTTTCTACATACTCATTTTCAATTACGCATTTATACAATAAAATATTCTACACGTAACTCAAAATATTTTCCTACTATTTTAATTACACATTCTCCAAAAATTCACTATTCAAAACAATATTTTAAAAAAAAAATGACCACCAAACATGGACTAATACTTTTAAACTTCCAACAAAATGTAGTGGGCGACTAATCGTGATCTAAAATTTATATTAAATCCTAAAAACAAGAGAGAAATAATATAAGAATCTGGTGCCTAATCTCAACAACAAAACTCAAATTCTAAAACGAAATGAAGATGATGTCATGTGTTTGGAGGATGGTGAAGCCTGTCTTAACAGGGCAGTCCTTGCCCAAGGCAAACAAGGCCATGCCTTAGGCCTCATTTTTCAATAAAAAATTCTTCTTTTTAAGGATTGAATGATTTAAAGCAAGTTTTTTCCAATTCTTCAAGAATTTCATCATAAGAAGAAGATAATTCATCATATGAACAATTTTCATTTGAATTTACCTAATCATCAATAACCATGAAGCACATGTAGGCAATTTCCTCTCGACTTCTATCTTCTTCATGGTCATCATCATCACTCTCATTCCATGTTGATTGAAGTGCTTTCTTTTTGATAAATCTATTCTCTCGTCGCCATTTTCTTCTTTCTTTTGGAATCGACGATTGTTGCGAAAATTTTTCTATTTCTTAACAAAAAGAACTAGATCATCAAGTTCTTCATCATTCATATTTTTTCTTGAAGTGTCATCAACTACGGATTTTAAAGAAACGACGCATTTTCTCTTCTTTGCTTTTCATTGTTTTCTCCTTTGTCTCGTTATGATTTAGTTCATATATCATCAATATTCCTTAGAGCTCTTCCAATGAATGTGTTGATATCTTTGATATTTTCTATCAACATTTTCAATGAACTTCATTCTTCCGAGAGTGACTTAAGAATTTTACTTATAAATTCACTATTAGTAAATTTACGATCAAAGCCTTTGAGGCCATTAACAATATCGGTGAAACGAGTAATCATGTCAACAATAAGTTTATTCTCTTTCATGAAAAAATTTCAAAATCTTTAACTAAGAGATTTATCTTAGTTTCTTTCACTTTGTTAGTTCCTCTCAAGATTTAGAAATTATTTGATCTGGTTTACCATCCTTTTTAATAAAATTTTTAGGCACATAGGGACCGAATTCAATAACTTCCAAATATTATAATCTATTAATTGAATAAATATCGTTATCCTAATCTTTCAATAGTTATAGTGAGTACCATCAAATAAAGGATGACGATTTGTAGAATACCCCTTAAGATTTTGAAAACTGTGGTTAGCCATTACTCATGATTGTGCAATCTTTAAAATCGAGCATCCTGCTCTGATCAATTGAAAGCTCAAGAATAACTAACCAAGAGATGTGTGAATTGGTTTTTAAAATTTTTTCTAAAATAAATTCGAGTCTTAAACAATATACTAACAATTATAACAATTCAACAAATAAGCACAAATACAAAGATAATTAAGTAGAACTATAAAAGCAATAAGTAAAATGGAGAGATGATGCAAACGGTATAATTGTGGATATTCGATCCAAAGCAATGATCTACATCCTCCGTTACCAAGCTCTCCGACACGAGCAATACATTTTCACTATGTTGATTAACTTATGGTGCAATCAAATCATTTACAATGCTTCCGGTGACTTACAAATTAACAGGGAGAGCCGATACTTATACAATGTTGAGTTTACGGGACCTCAACACGACCCACACTATTGAGCTTTATGGGACCTCAATATGACCCACACGGTGACTTACAACAACGAGCACAGATACTTATACAATGTTGATCTTTGAGGGATTTCAACACGACCCACACTTTATCAAAGTGATTTTACAATATGAAGAAGAAGAAGAAAAATTTATGCAATGTAAGTGCAAAAATCTTCTTAAAAAATATATTTATCTCTCAATGAATAATTCGTGATAAATTAAGTATTAAGAGAGATAAGAAACTTTGATGAATATGATATTTACAAGTTTGATTGAATCAAAGTTTCAATATGAAGAAGTAGAAAAAATTTATGCAATGTAAGTGCAAATAATATTTTTCAAATGAAATTTTTTTTTGAGTAGATTTTCAAAAGTTAATTTGATCAAAAGTTTTTCAAAGTTAGATGACTTGATAATAATATAATCTCGAAATCTTAGTTTTTTTTTATCTTGTTTCGAAGTTTCTTTCATTTTTGTCTCTTAAACTCTTGATCTTGATCTTTCTTGACATTTAGCTTTAATGCTTGATTTCGATTTCGATCTTACTCATAAACTAGATTTATAATGTGTTGATTTTGACAATGTTCGGTTGATTTTAACATTGAATCATCATCACTCAAAATCAATTATTAGAAACAATATTAATCTTGTTTGTTATAATCAAAACATTGATGATGAAATCAACCATAAGTCAACACAAGTATCTAGAGTTTTTCGACTAAATAAGGTAATTTCGAGGATGAAATTATTTTAAGGGGGAAGGGACTTAAAACCCTAAATATTATTCACTTCTTTCACATTTGGTCTAAAATTTATGTTGGTCACTTAGCAAGTCCATGTCTAACATCATCATCACACTAAAGATCAAATGTTAATATAATAAGTTTAACCCACCTACTTGCATAATGATTTATTGTCTTATGCATATTTTTATTGAATTACGTAACTTTTATTTGGGGTCAAATATTTAAGTATTTTAGAAATCGAGAGAAATATATCGAACTTATACTCATTTTGAAGCTCATATAAAATAATATAAATTGAGTTCAAGAAAAAAATAATTTTGGGCTAGTTATACCCGAATTTATTTTGATAGAAAGAAATTTTGTTATTATAATATTTTATATATAAAAGACAACAAATGGCAATACGTTGATTTTGGGAAATTGAAAAGGTGCAATACATTATAATTAATTAAACATAATTATCCTTTTAATTTTAACAATAACTAAATTAATTAACCTTTTAAATGATTAGTTAATGTGAAATACGTTTTGCTTTCAAAGATTTAATATGAAAACGTTTGGTTAAATTACTGTGAAAATTTTATGAGAAAGAATTGTTTTCACGTCATTTTCTTTTTTTCATACCTACACTTGGTTCATTTTGTCTATCATATCAACTCACCTTTTTAGAAATTTTCATATCATTTGAAGTAAGAATACATTAGTGCAAAGTGATAGATTCTTATTTTCTTGATGTTTGTATAAATTTTGACATGAAATACTATAAGGCTTTCGGATCGATTTCTATGTTAAATCATTTGGGATAGACTGTTAGGTCAATATGTTAAATCTTACGGGATATAGGAATTAATAAGAAATTCCTGAAGCTATTGGATATCACAACCAGTTTGTTATATAAGAATGTTGGTATGTTATGTAATAATATTGGTATTTTTACAGAGTGTTTTCAAAATACTCACTCTTATAATAACATTTCAGATTTGAACTGATTGTGCGGACATGGAAGATTGACCGAGTGATATTTATGGGATCACCAAGTAAAATTTCTACAAATGATAATTGAAAGTTTTTATTCGAAAAACATTTTTTTATGTTAAATGTGGTACTCGTTATTTTAGTGTTTAAGCATTTGACATTTTATGTTAAATCTTAAATTTATGGTTTGAAATCGCAGTATGTAAATTGTTGGTTTAACATTATCAATTTATAGATCAAATCATAAAATTTGAATAAAAGTGAATTTTCGCTTAAATTAGATAAAGAGGTTTTTTTTTGTAACACTTGAAATCTATTTGTTTTAAATTAAAAAAATGAAATAGATTTCAGGGCGTTACATTGGAGGTCTAACATTCGATTTTGTTACTTGTATATGATATTTGATTGAAAATAATAAGTGGGTCATTCTTTTCTATACTATATATTTGATTTTGTATGAT
>CAIGRO010055432.1:0-13917 GCA_903798355.1 Fraxinus baroniana
TCATACCTTGTTTGGTGTTCGTAAAATAATAACATAGTAAGCCTCTGTTTGGTAGGCATTTTTGTGGAGAAAATGCATTTTTTTTGTTGATGTGATGGAGAATATGTGGTTGAAAAAGAAGGAAAAATCATTGATGTGATGGAAAATATTATTTTATTGGAGAATGTGTGGTTGAAAATGAGTAGAAGAATGAGAATGAAAAAAAATGTGGACCAAACAGGGGCTAAGTATGAACTACAAAGAAATATCTATCAATATAGAAAATATAATAGGAAAGGCAAGAATCCTCATAATCATAAAAGAATGGGTAAGTCAAAAGTTATCCAAAAAGGCTTGAATATTTGCATGCTGATCTTTGGGGACCAGCTAATGTGCCTACTCCTACTGGTTTTAAATATTTTTTGTTAATCATTGATGATTTCTCTAGNCTAAATCTGACACTTTTGCATCCTTTAAATATTGGAAAACTTTAATTGAAAACCAAACTGATAAAAGGATAAAAGTATTAAGAACTGATAATGGGCTTGAATTTTGTAATTATGAGTTTGATGAGTTGTGTAAACTGCATGGTATATTAAGACACAAAACTGTTACACACACTCCACAACAAAATGGTTTGGCTAAGAGAATGGATAGAACTATTCTTGAAAAAGTTAGATGCATTCTATTAAGTTCTGGTCTTTCCAAGTTATTTTTGGGAGAAGCTGCAAAAACTGCTAATTATCTTATTAATAGAAGTCCTGCTGGTGCTATATAATTTAAAACCCTTGAAGAAATGTAGAATGAAAAGCCTATTGACTTTAGCAACTTAAGAGTGTTTGGATGTGCAGCCTTTGCACATCAATCTAAAGGGAAATTAGAACTTATGGCTCTTAAGTGTGTTTTCTTGGGATAGGGTGAATGGGTGAAAGGGTACTGATTATAGGTAAGGAAAACCGAAGGATATAAGATCATTATAAGTAGAAATGTTGTGTTTAATGAAAATGATCTACCTTGTTTGAAAAACAAGAACAGTTCTAGACCTTTAAATCAGACAGAGAGTATAGAGAGAGAGAGAGACTGAAAGTAAGTTGGAGCAAGTTGAGGATGATAATCTATTACCTGATGTTCGGAGAGGTTGAGGTTGATATTGATGTTGAATCACATAGAAATGATGAGGCTGAACAATCTAAAACTGATTTAGCGACAAATCAAATGTTAGGTGATTATCAACTAGCTCGAGATAGGCAAAGAAGACAAGTTAGACCACCAGTGAGGTTTGACGATGAAGTGTCTTTGCTTACTGTTCAAGTGTTTATTGAAAATGAACTTGTTTCTTATGATGATGCTATGAGTAGCATAGATTCTAAGCATTGGTTAGAAGCAATGCAAGATGAAATGAAATCTCTTAGAAGGAATAAAACATGGATTTTGACAAATAGACCTAAGGGAAAAAGGATTGTGGATTGTAAATGGATCTTTAAGATAAAAATGGAAGAACAAAGTGAAAATGATATTAGATACAAAGCTAGACTTGTGGCTAAAGGTTTTACTTAAAAAGAGGGAATAGATTTCAATTAAATCTTTTTTCCAGTTGTGAACTTTACAACTGTTAGAGTTATATTAGCTTTAGCAGCTCTGTTTAATTGGGAATTAGATCAATTAGATGTCAAAACTGCTTTTTTACATGGAGATCTTGATGAAACAATTTACATGGAACAACCAAAAGGTTTTGAAATAAATAAAAATTCTGACATTGTATGCCTTTTTGGGTATTGAAATTAAAAGGAATAGGAGAGAAGGCATACTTAGTCTAAGTTAAAAGTCCTGTGTTGTGTTTTAAAACTGTTGGAAAAATTTTCTATGAGTGATGCTAAAAGTGTGAGCTTATCTTTAGCCAATCACTTTAAACTTTCAAGTGATCAATGTCCCAAATCTAAAACTGAGTTCAAAAGGAATGCAAAAGTGTCATATTCTAATGCAGTTGGATCAGTTATATATCTAATGGTTTGTTCTAGACCTAATTTGGCTTTCTCTATAAGTGTATTGAGTAGATTCATGTAAATCCTGGTGAAACTCATTAGGAAGCTATGAAGTGGCTTCTTAGCTACATTAAGAGAACTTGTGATTTGGGTATTCATTACAAAAGGCAATCTAATGGTGTTATCTTAAGGGGTTACACTGATTTTGACTATGCAGGTGATAGAAACAATAGAAAATTTACTTCTGCCTACGTGTATACTTTGTGTAAAAGGACTATTAAATGAATTTGGTATTTGGCTAAAAGGACTGTTAAATGAATTTGGCTTTGTTAAATATGTTATTTTATTTTTTGATAGCCAATCTACCATTTATTTGAGTAGGAATCATGATTTACATAATAGATCTAAACATGTTGATGTGAACTTTCATTTCATAAGAGATGTTATCTCACAAGGTGTTGTGAAACTATTTTATTAGAGATGTTATCTCACAATGTATTGTAAAACTTGAAAAAATTTCTACTCATTACAATCCTGCTGATGTTGGAACTAAAGTGCTGCCTTTAAATAAATTTTTGGATTGTTTAAGTCTGCTGAACATTGACACTTGCTGATTTGTGTATCAGGAATAAGAGCAAATGATGCCATAATGGAGAAATCACTATAGATGAACTTGGATCATTGTACTAAGGTGGAGAATATGGTACAACGATGATTGGGCTTTGGCTGCAATAGGCTAAATCTATTTGATTGTTGCATTAGGCTATCGAGCTGGACTTTTATTTGTATTCTTGGTTGCCTCTGTTCTGTTTGATTAAAACCTGTTTTAGTTGGCTTTTGACTTCATGCATGGACGATTAAGATGTCGCCCCAATGACCGCTTGATGGAGACTTCTCGAATATACTAGGGTTTGAGATCTTTTGGGCGATTCATTCTCTCATTCTTTCATTTTCTCGAACTCTCTCTATCTCTCACGTCGTTTCTCTATTTCTCTGGTTCTGCACTCTGATTTTGATTCTTCTTTTAGATCGATGATTGTATAAGTTCTAGTATATCTCTTGAGTGATTTGTAGAGGGCTTGTACTAAATCCTTGTGTGGATTTCTGGTTCGATCTGTGAGGTTTTCATGTTCTGTGATGTAATCTTGGGTGATCCATCTGGGTGCCTTGGTGTAACCTTGAACATAGTTGTTGATTCGTGTTAATATAGTGATTTATTCTGGTTGACAAAAGCTCAAAAGGAAATTAGGAACTTTGTTCTGAACCTCTTTCCCTAGGGCAAAAATTCTTGTGTTCCTCTACTTTTCTTGTTAATTTTTTGCCGGAAAAAAGTGACTTATTGGTTGAACTCGAACATTACAATATTAAACATAGTTATGCTTTATAAGATTTGGTTGTTTGCTTAGCCATCTGCTCCAGGTGGGATTGATGATCCAATGGTGAATCCATTCCCCGCTGGGTGTTCAAGATTGCTGGTTTGTTTAGCATAGAAAGATGTATTGATGGACAAATGGACTTTTATGTTGACACAGTGAAGAAAAGTGGATGGAATGGCTAAGTGGAGATGGAAATGGTGGTGGTCGAAGGAAAAGATCATTGCTTCCATTTCTTCGATCTTGAAAAAGAGAAAGTCAAGAATCTGATTAAGCGTTTGGCCTTTTTTTCATTTCTTAGTGAAATTATAAACAACTTATTCTTGTTCCTTGTCTTGATTATCAATCTTGTTGTGGTTATATTAATGTTAAATGAGTTATTTCATTGTGAGGCTTATCACCTAAGTTGACTTCCCTTCATGAAAAAAAAATTAGCAATCAATTTGTTCAAGTTTATAATATTATTACGTCCATAAAAATCAGATTTTTAGTATTTAATAAAAGTTGTTGAAATGTATGATACAAATTGAATAAAAATTGTAGATCTCATAAAATATATTATTTGAAAAAAATAAGGACCAAATAGGGGGCTACGAAACTTTAGGCATGTGTAGGCAGTTTGGGACATAGTAGACAACGCATTTTCTTGGATAGTTTTTTTTTTTTTTTTTTTCTTTCAATCATTAAGATAAATGTACTTATTTACGACCCTATTTTAACGCTCTTCTGTTACTATCAAAGTCGAATAGGATCCAATATTAGTACAAAATCTTGAAGTGTCGAGTACCCTCCACATTTTGTTTATAGTTGCATAATTAGCTCCTCTTTGGTATAAATTAAAATCAGATATTTAGTAAATTTTGATAAAAGTAGATGAAATGTATGGTTGCCAAGTTATGAGTCATGTGAAATATGTGATTAAAATTAATTGTCGACTTTGATTTAAATTAAAATTTAGTTTTTAATCTGTACCAAACAAGAACTTAATCTTGAATGATGAAAAAAACTATCCAACTCTTTGTCATGTGACCCCCTCAACTAAACATCCCAGCTGATGAAAGGAAGTGGGCTAGGTCATTGGTTACGGGTATGGTATGGTTGGACACTTAATGCAAACACGTATTGAATCTAGGGCTAGAATTGAGTCTTTGAAGGTAAAGGGGTCACCGAAGTCTCTAGATCCTTATTTTGTTCATTCACATACACTCTTTTACTTGTCGTCTCTTAACTCTCTAAAATTCATCTTTGGAACCTTTTTTCTTTATGTTTAAGTCACTAGCTTATTGTGTTAAACTGTGATGTGAGTGTAGGTGTTGACTTGGGTTAACTACAAATTGTTGAAACGGATTGATCCTTCTAAATTGGAAAAACTAATCATCGAATTCTTCACAGAGATTGAAGTCGATCTTTCATTCCTTGGGTTTGTAACTTGGATTGGTCTCTTGAAGTTTCATAGTGCATCATTCTTGGACTACCATTTTAGTCCCAAAATATGTTACTTAAACCCAATTGTGTTAACATTTTTTATGTTATTTACAATTTGCAATTTTTCGGTTATATAAAACCTTATTTCGCAAAATTGGATATGCAAGACCAATGTGATAATTCAATGAAGGTTTGCACCCTTTTTGTCACTATTATGTGATGTCTACTTGCTTTTCTTTTTTTTTTTTTTGGAGATCAACATGTTATCATGACAATAGATTGAGGACCCTTAGTGCAGTTTGTCCTGAAAAATATTATTATGACATATGATTAAGAAAAATAAAAGCCTCACACGTTAAATGACTCTAGAGACAAGCTTCGGTTCTGACCTGGTTCGTTCCCACGTTAACTCCATCCACCTTACACCACCTCCCCACCACCACCACCACCGTCGATCCCATATATGATTCTATATTCTTTCCTCTACACCAACTCTCTCTCTCTCTCTCTCTCTCTCTCTCTCGTGTGCACGCACGCGCTATATGTACGAAATCATCTATCAAATATTTTACATAATCGTCAAGGTGTGGCCCCAGTAAGGACTGTGTGATTATGAAACTTTAGTTAAAAAAGACCCAACTCCAACTGACCCTTTCAACTCCACTATACCATCGACTCCGTCAAGCCCACTTCTACACTCCGTCAATCTTTAATCTCTCTCTCATGTGTCTCTCTTTTCAATTGATCACAGTCGCCATGATTGCTACCTTTCTCTTCCTCCTTTCTTTATTCTCCGCCCTCTCCACCTCCCTTTCTCAACCCCCCAGAGGTAAAACCCATAAGCCTTTTTATCCCTATATCTTTTCGTTTTTCTTTTTTAGTTAATATTGAAAACAGCCCGTATAAAATTTTGATATTTTTTCAAATTATGAAGGCTAATTATACAATTCAATTTTTCCTTTAGGTGTACGTATTGATTGTGGCGCGACAGAAAACTCCACGATCAACGGCATAGAATGGCTGCCGGACACCGGCTACGTATCCTCCGGGACTCCGAAGAACGTTACAACACAGGTTTTAAACCCAACTCTTGCCACTGTCCGTACATTTCCGTTGAAGAACAACCTTCTCAAGAAGTTCTGCTACGAAATTCCAGTTGACCGTACGAGGAAATACATGGTAAGGACTACATATTTCTATGGCGGAATCGGTGGTTATATTAACCCACGGCCACCGGTGTTTGATCAGATAGTTGATGGGACACCATGGTCTGTGGTGAATACAACAGAATATTATATGAATGGAGATTCTAGATATTATGAAGGAATTTTTAAGCCTACTGGGAAGAAATTGAGTGTATGTTTGGCTGCTAATACATATACAGATTCAGACCCTTTTATTTCTGCCCTGGAGGTTTTGATTTTGTCGGATCAATTGTACAATTCCACAGATTTTAATACTTATGCTTTGAGTTTGGTTGCAAGGCACAGTTTTGGGCTCGGGGGAACGGGAATAAGGTGAGCTTTTGATGTAATTGATTTTGTTGATTTATGAACTTCTTGCTTCTATGGAATTTGCATAGCCTAAAACGAGTGCTTGAAAAGTAGGAAAATTAGGGGCAAATCTTGGATTGTTTGGACATTAGTCATAGTACTTGTTTAATTAGGACTTCTTGGATTGTCTTTTCCTTTAAGTTTTGCTTAAATGTGTATGTATTGCTTCTCTTGTATTGATTCATATCATAAGTTGGAATTTTTGGAGTCTTTCCCTCCAAATTTTGGTTAAAACTTGTAGCTGCCTAGCTGGTAGCCACTTTTCATACTTGGCTCAAGGACAAAAAAATATGTCTGTCTTGCTTCACAATAATGTTAGAAATTTTTATGTTTCGAGAAAGAATAAACTCGAAAATGTAATGATTCTGGAATCTTGCATAATGCCCGTATTTACTGGTAAAAAGAATGTTCTTTTATCATCACAATATTTGTTATAAAGTATTTTATTCATTCTGCCAATTAGCTAACTATAACCATGCCCAAAAACAGATATCCTGACGACCTATTTGATCGTTACTGGGTACCATTTGGAGAGAGTAATTCTCCCGCATTGAGTTCTGACAATGTTTCTGTTTCTGGTATCTGGAATCTACCCCCGGAGAGAGTGTTTCAGACACAACTGACAAAAGGCCAGCCAGAACCCCTGTTCTTAATGTGGCCTCCGGGATCTCTCCCTAACAAGACATACTACATCGCACTTTATTTTTCGGATGATCGTGTTTCAGTGAACTCAAGAATGTTGGACATAACCATAAATGGGATAACTTATTACAATAACCTTAGTGTGACTCCAGCTGGTGTTGTCGTCTTTGCAAACCAGTGGCCTCTTTCTGGTTCGACAAATTTAACATTAACTCCTTCTCGTGGATCAAGTGTCAGTCCTCTAATCAATGCAGGAGAGGCTTTTCAAGTTCTGACAATTGGAGGAAAAACTCTCGCACGTGATGGTATGGTTCAGCTCCTAATACTCTATTACATAGCATGCTACCATTATCGGATTGTATACCCTGTTTTAGATAAGGTCTCCTGATCTGAAATTAATAATCTAGTGACATAGCAAACGTTTTGTGAGTTCTGTTTATAAATTATGAGAATAGAAATTGGGGTTCTGTTTATTTGCAGTTGTTGCTATGGAAAGATTGAAAGAAAGTTTCCACAACCCTCCTGTTGATTGGTATGGCGATCCATGTTTACCCCGCCAATACTCATGGACTGGAGTTACTTGCTCAGAAGAACCCCGAATCCGTATAGTAACCTTGTGAGTTGGAACTTGTTATACACTAGGAATTATAATATAGTCTGGAACATCCATTTTCATCATGAGAGGGTGGAATCGCAGTCTACTCATCCTTTTCATATTGTTCACAGAAACCTGACAAGTATGGGTCTTTCAGGATCTATCTCACCAAATATTGCCAAGATGACGGCATTGAGAACCATGTGCGTGAATATTAATTTGCAGATATATAACATTTATAGAGGTGATTCTTTCATAAATAATCTCTTGTCATCGACAGCTTGCTCGGGAACAATAGTCTGTCAGGAACTATACCCGACCTCAATTCATTGAAGGGATTGGAAATGTTGTGAGTTCTGAGCATTTTTCTTTTTCGCAGTTAATTTTATTTACTGTAATGGATAGAGAAATATTTCATACAAGACAGTATGTGCCAGATTTTTTGCATGACAAGGTGACTTGAATGCTGTTGGGATATTGACTGTTTTGGCATTCATGTATTGTGGACAACTTTATGTTATTTAAATTTTTATTTCAAACTTAATTTCTTCCCCTAATACACATTGTCCTTCAATTCAGGCATTTGGAAGACAATCGGCTTCATGGACAGATTCCCCCATCGCTGGGAAACTTAAAAAACTTGCGTGAGCTGTAAGTTCTATTGCCAGCATTTTGTCTGAATTGAAATTTAATGTTTCATGCGAACATCCATTATCACATTCGGAATATGCTCATGTTGCAATTTACAATCACATGCACTATGTTTGCAATCCATAATACTTGCTTAGTTTAATCCCATGCTACTGCTTGGCTGCATTCTGATCACTAGGAAATCAGGGGCGGACGCAGACATTTTAAGTTATGAGACATAATCAAACCATGTACAAATCGAATACTTTGTCTTAATTTTGAATGATTCATACTTGATTTGAGACAATGCAGATTTACATTTAAAAAACTTCTTCATTAATATTTTACTAATCATTTTCATTGATTTGATTTCGAAAAGTCGTGTTATTAATGTTTTGTTCATCACAAGAAATACATATTTACGTTTGAAAATTTTATAATGTATTTGATACAAACAATCAATTCAAATAATCGAAAGAAAAAACATAAAACTAATATTCAATACTAATAATCAAGATATAATGAGTTCAGACACATTCAATATACACAGTTTGATAGGAGAAAATGCAAATTTATATTCTAATTCCTTGAAAAATTGATTGGAAAGTGAAGATTTGTAGTATAGGTGATAATTTGTAGAAAAATTATATACAATTTTGAAAAATTAGAAGGGTTAAGATTTTGTTAAAAGGCGCGAGGAAAAGAATAAAAGAGAGCAAGAGAAAAGAGAAAAATTAAATTTATTGTGATTTTGCCCCTATTTGGTGGAAATTAAAATCAAATTTTTAGTAAATTTTGATAAAAGTTAGTAAATTATGGATTTCATGAAATATGTCATTAAAATTAATTGTTAGCTTTGATTTAGATTTCAATCGATACCAAACATGATTTTATCAAAAAATAAAAAAATCTCAAAAGTTTGGGGGTCAAGTGATCCCCGCCAGTGCTAGGAATCAGTGGAATGTTTTGTTAGGTCCTCTCAAATGATCATGGGAAGGATAGTTCTAGACAATCCTTTTTTCACATAAGTCTTACCAGATACGGTAACCTTAACCTCTTTGACCTTTTCCTGAGAGTGATAGTACTAAAATCACAGTTTTCCATGGCTTAATAATGAATCAATCCTGATTATATGATGGTCTCTAAATAGGGAATGGACTACCTGAATGGGCAAAATTCAACCAAATTCTAAGTAAAAGGTCAAGTTTATTCCACAAATGTGTGAAGTGGAAGTGTAGACACGCCCCATTTCAGGCAATCTTGCAGAATACTTTATATGATCTTGCTTAATTGCCAATGTTGCATAAGCCTATAGTCTGAAATTCCAAGCTAGAGAGAGTTTTCCTGGCCTATTTTCTGTTATATTTATTTCGTTTTTGTTTAAAATTTGGAAATGGGAATAGATGTGGAAATAGAATTTTTGTTCCTTCAATGTCTATTGGCTCTGACATGAAATCATGTCCATGTTTAAGAAGGGAGATTGTTTTTACTCAATAAAAATATTAACATACTAATTAGTGGTCATTGTTATCAGCTTCCTATATAACAATAATCTAACCGGCCAAGTACCAAGCAACGTTTCTGGAAAACCTGGATTGGACCTTAGGTAATATTCCGTTAGCTGATGTACATTTCCTCTTTTCCTAATTTAGACGATTAATTAATTCAAGTATGTTCTTCACAGGGTTACCCCCGGGAATCCCTTTTTGATACTGCCACCGTCATGACAACATCATGTAAACTAGTCACTAACAACCACGCACGAGTCTAAGGAGCATGACCAAAATTCTCCAAATCTTGGAAGTAAGACTATGCCTCATCCTTCTAACCATATTCATACTGCTGCTTTTGAGAATCGAGACTTGTTGTCAGTGACAACATGTATTCTTTGATTGACAAATGAAAATGTGTGTCAAATTGTATATTAGCACGATGTTTATATCCAATCATTTTTTGAATGTATCACAATCTTATCTGTATATTTACATTTATCTACGTTTTGTATACATTACTTGTATTGCAATCAGATCTTTGTAATTGTGTGTTACTGTGTATGATTAATAGTTTAGATTCCCTTGTGTGTTGGATGAGTTTAGCTGGAATGAGAAGTTCCATGTTCTCTGGATCATGTTTCCTCATCTCTTCATAGAAAAGCTAAAACAAGTAATTATGCCTTGTCCAACGAAAATCTGTAGTGGGCTCATTTTTTGTATTCATTCAATTCATTACTAGATATCTAAAGCAACTACAACAATCTCTATTAGTTTCGGTTGACCCCTTCTCCTTAAATGCAATCTTATTAGAACCAATGGTATCAACTGCAGAAATATTATTACAGAAGTAAAGTCAACATTCTGATAAAAAAAAAAAAAAGGAGGACCAAGGAATTAAAACATTTCTACATATCTCGCAACAAACAGCTACCAGCTTCTTGTACTTACCTCTCTAGTCTTCCTTTCTTTATGGAGAAAAGGGGAGGCAGTGCACTGTTTTTTCCTTGTGTGCAAATAGGCACATTGATCATCGGTCTTATATGCATACTGGCTGATTTTGTTCTCTCCAGACCTTTCTTGATTCTCTTAACAGTCTTTTCTCGAGGTCCTACACGTTCTTTACCTTCATCAATGGGAGGCACGTCCACCAGTGAGCCTCTAGAAGAGGACAAGGAGGAAGAAGAAGAAGACGATGGAGCCAAGGTAGAAGCGCGTTGTTTTTTCAACTTTAATAACTCCTTCCATAAAACAGTGCATTTAGGAGGTCGAGGAGAGGGATCATCATCAAGAAACCAACTTATTCTGGCTTCTTCCTTGTTATTAGTCTCTTTCCCATCTGTTTCCTCTTTAGCATTCTTCGTTTTGAGGGTAATCTTGTTGAGTTTCTCAGAATGATGCATTTCCCAAGAAGGAAGCAACTTACCTTCGCAGAATAGCTCGTCTGCGGTTATCATGTTTTGGCTCGTTAAATTCGCCAAGAGAAACTCAAATTCTTTGTTATTCGCTTTCTCTCTTTCTTTTTTCTCTGCAAGAGGATTTGGACATGTAGAAATGAAGTTGTTTTCATCAAGAAAATCTGCAGAGAACGAAATCCGGGGACTCGAATTCGGTTCAATACATTTAGAGCTAGCCTGAACTGTTTCTGGGGAAACCATTTTAGAATGAAAAGAGAAGAAAAGCCAGAAGAATAAGTGAAAAGCTTGGGTTACAAGTTATTTGTGTTGCAATATGTGCACGAGGTTTTATGGTTTATAAAGGGAGGGAAAAATGGAGATGCTCTATTCTTACATTATAGTTTTGATCAAAAAAATTTCTTGGTAAATATGTTTGGACGGTGAGAATATAAAAACGAATCATGCTACAATGCCCAAGTTGGTTGACAAAAGGGGTGCCCAAAATAGCATTACCCTATAAAAACTAAGTGGTCTGGTGAAGCTGAAACAGTGAACAAAGGTTGTTTATAGAATATGGGGACAGCACATGGACACCTTGGGGGCTAAAGACAAAACCCTTACAACCATGCCATTTTACTGTATCTGTGGATTCATAAAGCTTTGCCCTTCACATTTCCAGTGAGACTGACTTTTTTTTAAATTTGATTTTCAATTTTAGACAGATCGAATTGTTTGTCTGTGTTTGTCGAAATCTGATAGTGTATAGTTGACTTCAAATTTATCGAAAGAAAACTGTGCACGACAGTGAAGTGATGTAGACTTGGTTCACTACTGCTATCAAGTGATCAATGTACTGCTGTAATTTTAGAGCTGCATAATGAACTAACAGTTATGAAATAATAGACAGCTATTGGGTCCTCATTGCAATTATATTTTTTTTATTTTTTTTTTTCACTTTCTTAGTTAATTATCAAGAATTTATTCTAATTTCAAGTTTTTCATGAATTTTGGTTGTATTAATGGTCTTGCTATTTTGGTTTAGGGTTTAGGTCTAAGACCATTATATGGTCCACTATATTCGATTCATTATTAGATATAAGTTCTTAAAGGCACTACTTCTTTCTAGGGTTATGCTACGTGTACCTAATAAGTTACATAATTTTTGATCGAATTGATACCGTCACTTGTCAATCCGATCAAAAATTATGTAATTTGTTAGGTACAAATAGATTTGTCCCTTCTTTCTATATGCCTCTTTTTTTAATAAATTAGTAGGGATACACGTCAAACCTACGAATATGTAATTTAAAATAACAATATATTATGTCTCAGGCATTTGAGATATCAAAATCTCTTGAAAACCCACCATTTCTATTAAAGAATTACTGTCTTGATTTGTGGCAAAATGAATTATTAGACATATGGATTAGTCAAATAGAGAGAGAAGCTATTCTTCTGACCCTTTTTAAAGAGATCATAATAACATGGGAGGAGTCCTAGGCATGTGAGCATGTGATAAGACTGTATTTTCCAACCAAACCAAGAACATGTAAGTATAGGATTTTTGAGTTTACACAAGTACCCTTTGGAGAGTTTAGCTTCTTGCTGGTATATCATGTTATTTTTGAAATGTGGGAATGTGGTTTTTTGTCATTATATAATACACGTTGTAGTTAATCATGCCTAGTTCTTGAAAAGCTTGGATTAAGCATAGGGGAGCTAACGTGTATTAGAGACAACTAATCAACATAGGGTAAATCTTTTTGTATGTTGTGTATGTACTGTCATAATAATAATTATAATTAATAATTAAGCACACTAGATTACAAAGAATAAGCCCTTGTAGGGGCTGGCCCCATTAAAATCAACTTTTGGGGGAAAAAAATTTGTGTTTTGAGAAAGTGATTTTTTTGAAAAATTTATGGTTGAAAAAGAAAAAAAAAAAAAACTTTTGGGTGTACGCATAAATCATAATATTATTTTATTGAAGAATATGTGGTTGAAAAAATGAAAGAGAAAAATGCATTTTTTTAAGAATGGAACCCAAACAGGGACTAAGTAACTCTCTCGTAGGTTTGATTTAAAAAAACTTTCAATATTAGAATAGGTAAAGATTCAATTTTTTAATATAATTGTGGTTCATTTACAAATTAAAAAAATGAATTCAATCAACGTGTGAAATGGACGTCAAATACAACACGTAAATAAATAAGGTACCAAAGTAAGGAAATATTAAGAATTCAAGTATTGTCACTCATTTACGAATTTTTTTGAGAAGTAATTCAAGAGAAATGAATTCAATGTTCACGTGAAAAAAAAAGGGTATGTTGAAGAGAAAAATTAAACACACATGGTATCACTATTCAAATCTTGTCATCGTTCAATTAGAATATTGTGCACTTGCTATGTATTTGATTAAAAATTGAACTCACATAAGGAAAATTTAAATACACTTGATATCCACACAAGTAAAGATTTGTGTGTTGAGTTCTTTCTTTACTTATTTTCAAAAAGTTAATGAGAAATAAATTTCATCTATAGCACTTATGTTTAGAGTAGCATGTTTAAAACAAGATTCACTTGTAAGGTTACCAAGAATGATTAAATCATCAATATCTTCAGTTGCAAATCAATGAGTTTTGAAAGAGAGGTCATAAAATAAAGATACTATAGCAGACTGCTGCAAAGAACAGACAACTGAAAAGATAAAATTTAAATAAGAATTAAAAAGTGGAAAAAGAAAAATTAAAAATCTGTTTGAAATAAAAAATAAGAAGTGTAATAAATAACCTCATAATCCATAATGTGCACAAACTAAGAGGACCTAAAAACCCGGGAAAGATCCCTAAAG
>CAIGRO010055439.1:0-23325 GCA_903798355.1 Fraxinus baroniana
AAAAACACACATTCGGGTCAAAAAACTTGCTGTGAGCCCAACCCGGCCCGGGCCCAGGCACCTAGGCGCCCGGGGTTCTGCCCCATATTTTCTTGTGGCACCTTGGTGCTCGTCCCTCGGGTTAATACTCCAAAAAATGTCTTTTGTCATCCAAAAATCCTCCTTCAAGTCAAATTCTTAATTATCATTGAAATTTAATCTTCATAACTTCATATAGGACTCCAATAACATTCCAGACTTGAATTCTTCATGACGTACACTTCAATTAAAATTATTCAATTACTTCAAGAAAGAATTCGGGTCACACCCAAATTCTAACATTTAACATTTCAATAAGTTTCTCGGGTCCAAGTTCCATTTTTTTTTTTTAATTTATAAAGGCACGTTACATATGCATTCCTCAACTTTAGAAGAAACGATTGACAATGAGACTTGAACCATACAATAATTTACAATGAGACAGTTCAATAATTTCTTGTTATTCTCCATCCATCCATCACTTGTTAGATTCCAAAGGCAAGGAGAAGGAGACAAAACATTAAGATCAAGAATTTGGTACGTCAAATTCATGGGTTCTGAACCTGTTCATGCATAGTGTACTTTAAACAAATGTCATGGAATTTTTCACTAACGTTTATCGATCCCTATACAGCTTTATGAAGTACATACAATGTTTGCACTACTAATTCGGTGAAAAAAGGAAAAGAAAAAAATAGGTTGTTTCACTGTTATGATTGAAGCTTGCAAAATTTTCTACAGATGGAGACTGTTTGGTGCATTTGAATGTGTTGTTATTTCTAGATTTGGTGCATTTCAATGTCTTTTTAGCTGTTTACCTTCAAAACATTGAGGAATTGTATTACATATAAAAACACTATTTGATCGATGTGACATGCATGTGTACATCCATCTGCTACAACCATGTTGAATTAGATTTGTGGATATTGAATCTAGATTTGAACGAGCTATGCTTGATATACACTCAAAAAGCATGACGGGCTCGCTTCTTTTTGGAAGCAGGCCCCCCCTCTATTGTGAGAGGAATGTACGCCAAAAACTTGGTGTACAAATAGTATTTTTTAGATTTTGACTGGTTCCATAGCATACTCATTGTTGTCCATTACAACTTTTTTTAGATTTGGACTGGTTTCACAGCATACTCATCGTTGTCCTATGGAGTAATAAAGAAGGTGCGGTGGGGGTGGGGGTGGGGGTGGAGTGGGGGGGAGGGGAGAGCAAAACTCTCTTTCTCAAAGATTATATTTATGCTAGCTCCCAAAGGGCAACACGTTTTTCGCTATCTTTCATATGGTGTCTCAGTGCCCTTATGACGCAATACAAGGTCATGAACTACTCGTGTTAGCATGGGAGTTAGCCCGATAAACTGATCCCATTATGTTAATATGTTTCCAAACCTTCCCCTTACTCTATTAAGACCTTTTCGTCTCAAAATTGGGTATACATTCTCGATTTCTGCGGAAACTTGATCATCGCTATTGATGTCTTTCACTATTGTGCGCTATTATAATTAATTTTTTCGCTAATAATGGAGAGTAAGTAAAGGTTCAATGAAATTAAATTGAACTCACTAAGAATCACGTACCCTATCAATAACGAATTTAGTGACTTAATTTTGATTCATTAAGTGGTAACAATTGGATAAGATCGGATAGTATAACATTAAATTCCAATAATATTAATTTATATTGTAACTTATCAGAAAAATAAAAAATAAAAAAAATCAATACAATAGGTTTTAGGATTGACAAGTTTCGAGCAAAGCTCCCGGCAACAGCCAACAACAATGTGTAGAGGGCAGACATATATTCTTGTTTTTAATGTTGTCAAATTCTATACGAATGTTTCAACCACATAAAAAAAAGGTAAAGGAACAGAAAGTCTTTGGAATTTTGAATTCTTCGAAAACTTAAGAATTAGCTGTTTAAAATTGACTTTAAAGTGCGATGCATTGTCACTTTTCACATGGAGTTCCAAGAGTAGCTGGAAAGAATTGGAAAGAGTTTTGGTTCGAATAGCAACTGTGCAAAATCTGCCGATCTAAGAAAAATTATAAGAACCCGTTCGGTAGAGATTAAAATCGGACTAAAATTGAAAAACTAGTCGTTATTGTTGACTTTTATTAAATGGGTGAGACTCAATAACGGCCGTATTTTCAATTTTAATTGGAATTTAATTGTTACCAAACAAACTCTAAAGCAGGATCAGGGGCACTTTTTAAATTACCCTTGTCAAACAACCACTATTTGACTTTACCCAAATTTTTTTACATTCACCACAATAGCCTTCTAAGACTTAAAAGACAAAAATACACATAAATGATATACAATTACAAATATATTGTNTTTGTAATTGAAAAAGAAGGAAAAATTATTGATGTGATGAAAGATATTATTTTATTGAAAAATGTGTGGTTGAAAATGAGTAGAAGAATGAGAATAAAAAAAATAATGTGGGTCAAACAGGGGCTTAAACATTATTGTTGACTTTTATTAGACGGGTGAGACCCAATAAGAGTCATATTTTCAATTTTTATTGGATTTTAAATGTTACCAAACATACTCTAAATATGGTACACGGGAAAGCTATATAAGCAAGCAGGCCCCACTTTATAGACACAACGAGCGTATATGGATACTAAGCGCTAGTTTGAGCCCTATTTTTCGCTAAGAATGCATTTTGGAATAGTAAATTCATAGAGAATGTTTGATTAAAAATTAAAAAAAAAAAATTTGAATTTGCGTGTAATATTATTTTATTGAATAATGTATGATTGAAAATAAGACATGAAAATATATTTTAAAAATAATGGGGATCAATTAAGGGCTAAGTAAAAAAAAAAATTTCCTTTTCACTTATGGATAACAGCGATATTCATGAACCGGTAATTTTCCATCGCTAATAACTCACATTCTAGTAGTGATATGTATGTAAACATTGAGTTTTAGTTCCGTTTTAGAAGGAATTCAAGTCCTTGTGTGTTCATTATCAAACTTTTATATGTTCATTACAATTTTTATTTTTAAACGATGTTGGATTTTATTCTTAGAGCCTGTTTGGTAGAGATTAAAATCAGATTAAAATTGAAAAACTATTCGTTATTGTTGACTTTTATTAGACGAGTAGGGCCCAATAACAGTCATATTTTCAATTTTAATTAGATTTTAATTGTTACCAAACATGCTCATAAAGTGCTTTTAAAATATGATGACTCGTCTAAGAAGATATCGATCTTGAACTTTGATAATTGTATTTTACATGTTTATCTAGGCTTTTAAATCTAATGAATATTGATTATTTGACCAATAATTGTGCATATATTGCTTTCATAGGTGAAAATCCTGGCTTGTGGGTGAATAAAGCATAAAGGAAGAGTTTTGGAGCTTAATCTAGAGAAAATAGTGGAATTTGCAAGCTCCTTGGAAAGTGTAAGGACTTGTGAAAGCTTTTGTGAGTGTTATTGGCTGGTTTCTCAAGTTTTTCTGGAGCAAATCCTACATTTGAAACGTTTGTGCACCAACTCAAACATTCTCAAAACTTGGAGGAAGAAAAGCGTATAAATAAAAGATGAAGGACCAATTTGGATATGTTTAAACCGTAGATGACTAAATTGGACGAACCTGGAAGTTAATGGACTGAATTAAATGATGAATGGAACTTAAAGGACCTACTTTACAATTTCCTAGCGCCAAGGCTAACTCCTGGGTGAATGCTGCAGACTCGTTATAGGTTATTCGTCTTTCACCTTGGCGCTTAGGCGCCACCTCTACTACACTGTTTTCAGGTACGATTTGGAAACCTTTTTTGAGGTTTTTGCCCTTTTCAACGATGGTTTGAACTTTGAAAACTTTGGCCTAAATAAATTAGAAAACCCTTATATTTTCCTTCCTAAATTTCACCACATTCCATACAAAAAGAAGCAAGTCTTAGAGCAATCCAAAGCAAGAAAACATCCATATTAAGAGCAAAAAACGGAGAAGACAAAGCAATTCAGGATCATTAAATAGATTTAAGATTGATGGGTTGTACTTTTCGTTTTCATCTTTGTGTTTCGTGTTCATCTAAAACTTCATATTCTTGGCTTTCAATTATGTCCGGCTAAACACTTTTGTGTTTGGATTAGCGATGACATCTTGTCATTTTAATTAATTTGAAGTTGCTCATTTTTGTGTAATTCTTGTTGTTCGGATTGATTGTTTATTATATTACCTCATTCCATTTTGATGCTTGATCACCATTCGAATGTGCTTGTGATAATTAAGTTGATATATGAGTATTAGATTGATTGACATAAGATCATTAATTTTCGACCTAGAGCAAGAAGGCAAGAACGAGTAAGTGATAACTAATTCCCACATCACAATGTTGGATTCAAAATTCTTAGTGTTACTTGTGAAAAAACTCACAACACGTGGCAAGAAGAGCGAACCCCTTGCGACACGTGGTAAGGAGGGAGAACCCCTTACAATGCAAGTAAAGGCGAACCGATGCGATAGGCTAAGAGGCGACGCCCCAGCTTTGAACAAATCCCCGAAGGAGAACCCCCAAATTCGAACTCACCCACACGAAAAGACCTTGACTGAAGGATTTGATGGGACTGCCCCCTGTCACGCCGCCTTCTGTCAGCCTACACTATCATATCCCAGGCCTAAGTAAAGATTTGAAGATCCAGGCATTTATGATCCAATAGAGGAGGTAATAGTCATGAGACGTGTAAATTAAGTTAGGATAGGGCACGTGCCACCACATCCAACTGTCCTCATCAATTGTATTTCACTATAAAAAGGGATGTAACTCAATATGAAGAATTAATGAAAAATTGGACATTCAAACTATAACAAAATTCTCTCCCCTCCCCCATATACAGGGAGGTTGCCTCGATCCGACCCCCTCGATTTCTAAACTTACAAAAGGAGCTGTACTTAACGAAGAGGAAAAGGAAACCATCTATCGCTGTTGGACCATTTTTTGAGGTCAACACCTAGTACTTTACGTGATTGAAGTATACACTACAAAATTTCGTCCATGTTCAATTTTAGATAATTTAATCAGTAATTTTAAAAATCATAAATTAACTGTGTACGATCTCGTTAGAGTTTTGTATAGTTTGAAAGATCATCCATGGAAGATCAAGAAGCAAACACTTTTATCTTGAGAGAGCACTAGATTATTATCTTCATATTTTAAAGATGTAGAATTTTTACTATACGAATGTGAAGAAAGGGATGCGTGAATGGAAGAAGCAAACAAAAGGAATAGAAAAAGACTTGTGGAAAGCCAAAATATGATAATGAAATGTAAATGACACGGGGGCCCGTTTGGAGGGAAGGTGTCCAAATTATCCAGCCTTGTTTGCTAAGTCCTTATCAATTATAATTATTTCCTTGGCTTTTAGGGACAGTAATATTACTAGAATCTGCCTTATTTTTTCATGTACAAACTCTCACTTTCACAATAGACCAGTCATTGTGCTTGTTTCTTAACTTTAGGCTAAAACACAAGTCTGTATATGCACATGGAAAGCAATGTTATAGCTTAATTTTGACCCTTTTGTCTATAATCAATTATTTAGTAAGACTTTCTCCAAAACTTCCCAGTTTGGTAGGGATTAAATTAAATTTCTAATGATTTTGATAGAAGTTGATGAAATGTGTGGTTAAAATTAGTTGTTGACTTTGATTTAAATTAAAATCTGAAATTTAATTCGTACCAAACAGGGGCCTAATATCTGGCTTCTACCGTTGCACAATTTCTTGGATGTGTAGTGTATACAAATAGCATAAACATTGATCGCGACATTACTTGGAAAAACTTCCCAAGAGTCATTTCTTCATTTACTTTTGTGTGTTTGCTCATGCGCAAGAATGTATGTTGGCTCGCGTTTGCTCGTTGTGTTGAGTGGGAAAGAGAGGGAATGGGTTAGCCCTTGCAGCAAAAACGGTTGGGCATAGGAAGTTTAAAACGTGTCCTTCTAAAGTTTTTAATTATTGTAATAAATAACGAATATATGAGTTGGTGTAGTAGAGTCACCCAACTTTGAGTGGAGGTGCATTCGAGTTGTTTATCTTCAATTTGTGACAATCAGATCGCTCAATTTTAATTTACTTGCAAATTTGATTACTCATCCTCAATTTAGTGCTATCAAATCATCTAACTTCAATTTATTCCACAAGTTAATTTCCACTATTCATGCATCTTGGTTGTGCGGTCAACTTATTCTATATAATTCAAGACTTGACACGATTCATGTTAGGTAAAGAAGGTCACCAGACCCAAAATAAAATCAGATTTTTAATATATTTTGATAAAATTTGATGAAATGTGTAATTTAAAAGTTGTCGGTATCATAAAATATGTGATAAAAATTAATTGTTAATTTTAACTTGAAATTAAAATAGATTTTAACTTATATCCAACAGTAGTCTTATTTTTCCTCAATAAAGCCTAGATGGATGATGGATCACTTGCACTAGAAGTGGGCTAAAATAACAGAGCCCGGCACGGCCGCATCCCTTGTCCTGGCCCAAACAAGTCCATTTCACACACCACCAGTTATCACAATTCAAAATCTGTGGCTTCTCTCCCTCTCTCTATCTCTGTGAAATCACAGTACCCCAGCAAGAAAGATTCCCTCCTCTTTTTGCCAAATAATTTTTTTGATTAATGCACTATTTCCCAACTCTCTCTCTCTCTCTCTCTCACACACACACACACACACAATGACTCTATAGTCTGTTTTTAGAGTGCTGTCTTGTGTCAGAGGGCACGGGTCGGCAAAATAAACTAGCTAAGCCAAATGTACATTTCATAGAACGACGTCGTTCTCGTTTTGCAGAGCCTCATTCAAACCCTTTTCATTTTTTGAAACCATTGTCTTCTTTCTATACAACCCCTTTCGAAGAAGTTCTTGTTAAATGGCTTTTCCTGCTCAATGGCGTCGTAGCAGAACTGTCAACACCATTGTTAAGCCTTGTGCAGTAAGTGTTCTGGTTTATTTTTAGCTTTTGTTTATAACCAGCTCAAGAATCTTTTAAATCTAGCAACCTATTTTGAAATCTTTGCGGGGTTTTTTAACTGTAAAAGTCTAGATTTTTATTCGTTCTTCTTTTGTTTTGCTTTGTTTTTTTTTGATAAAAAAATGAATATTTTTTTTACTGTTCGAGTGTTTTTAGAACTTTAAGCCCTTAAATTCCGGAGCTACGTAAAACCTTACAAACTCATTTGTTTAAGCCCATGTTCAGCGGAAATCATGCTTCTGCTTTCCCTTAAAAACCATTTTTCCTGTAAGATTCTTTATCAGGCCTTGAATTTTGTTTGATTTTGATGGGATTGGAATCACATATTAGTCAGAGAATGGAATTTGCAGGTAAGTCTAAACCCCTTAATCAACCTTCCAATATTTCCGAAATTGTTACTAAATTTGCTAAAGTACGTAAGTTTAGATCCGTTGGTGTTTTCAGTACATCTGAAAGCCAGTACCATAGTCACAATCACCAGCAATTTTTCCACAATGTTGCACTATCATTAGCTGAAGAGAGCAGCAGTGATGCGACTGAGAAGGCTGAGTTTGAAGCCGAGAAAATCCTTTTGCAATCTGCTGAGACACAAAAAGAAGGGAACGAGTGTGGTCATATGGAGATCTCAAAATTGTTTAGCGGACTTTCAGCTTTGAAATCAGCATATGTTAAACTCCAAGAAGCTCACATCCCCTACAATCCTAAAAAGATTAGAGCTGCTGATGAGATGGTTGTGTCTGAGCTTGAATCGCTTTGCAAGATTAAGAGGGCTTGCAAGGAGAAGCTATTAAAGGAAGAGAATACATTACCTGCTGGCTCAGCTCTTTTGCTCGCGGAAATTCGGGCTCAAGAGATGGCTCTGGAGAAGTTGAAGTATAAAGTGATAGATAAAGACAATGAGGTGGTTAATTTGCGGCAACAACTACGGGCATTAGTGATGAGGAACAAAGAGTTGACTGAAGAGATAATGGTGGAAGAAAAGCAGAGAATTAAGGCTTTTTCACACTCTTCCTTTGAGGACATTGTCAAGGCAGCTGGAAAGGCTATTCATGATTTTTCGAAGCCTTTGATTGCCTTGATGAAAGTTTCTGATTGGGATCTAGACCAGGCTGCAAATGCAATAGTAAATTCCGTTGTGTACGCCAAGAGATCCCACAAAAAGTATGCATTCGAAGCTTATGTTGCTCGGAGGATGTTTCATGGGTTTCAGGCACAACCCTACGATGCAGATAATATTATGAAATTGGGTGATCCAATTGATGCTTTAATTGAAGATCCACAATCTAGTTTTGCCAAGTTTTGCAGAACAAAATATCTGTTAGTTGTTCATCCCAAGATGGAAGTATCTTTTTTCAGCAACTCGGATCATAGGACTTTTGTGGCTAATGGGATGCATCCACATACCCCTTTTTACCGTGCATTTGTCAAAATGGCAAGATGGGTTTGGCTCTTGCTGGGATTTACAGCTTCTATTGAGCCTAAAGTTGATATATTTGGAGTTAAGCAGGGAAGTGAGTTCTCTGATGTTTACATGGAGTTTATAGAGGAGCTCAAGGAATACAAGGATCTGCTGGATAAAGGTCATGGAAGCTACAAAGTTGAGTTCATGGTTATGCCTGGTTTTAAAATAGGGGAGAGTTTAATCAGATCTCAAGTCTATGTCTCAAAATCGGATTGTCAAACTGCACTTTCTAGGAGGAGTGGTTAATTCAAAATACCAGTTGAAGTTTTTGCTTTCAATTGTAAATTTGTTGATAGCATTTTAACTAGGCAGCTGACACTTAATTCTGTAACTACTCTAATGGTGTAGTACTCAAAGCCTGCATTTAAAGGTAATTTTATCTTAATATAGTTATATTTTATAAAGACTGATTTGTTTTGTTTTTCAATCTTAAATATTATCTCCTTTCATGATGTCAAGATATCTATTCGCATACCGTAGCACAAGTCCAAGTCCCTACCATATGTCTGAGATGTTTGATGCTAAAGTTTGTTAAACCTTTATTCCTGCATATTAATTGGTAAATCTTATCAACATCTATGTATCTAACTGGAATGTAAAGTAAATAAGATCAATCAAGAGTATCTTAATACATGCTTCAGTGAGGAAAATCTGGACAAAAATACGACCAGTCCATGACTAGGAAAGTGTAGTTGATCGTGCTGCTAAAACTAGAGAATAGAATGCAAAATAATGTAAATCAATATTCATCCCCTGAAGCATCCATAATTTGGCTGCTGTTGGTGGTGCTACTTGATTTACTTTTTCTTGGCTATTTTTGCTTCCAAATTACATCACTCCAGCATTCAAAATACCATAGCTCAGTCGTCGTTATAGTATTTAGTTTATCTTCAATTGTAGTTGCTTGTGCGTTTCACTCATCATCTTTGCTGGTAGTGAAAAACAAATCCTTGGATAGCTCCCAGTAGAATCTGTAATGGAAACGGGACAAGTGAGGTTACTTCTTCCAGCAGTACAGAAGCTCTTCGGCCAAATCCCCCATTTTTCCCTCTTCAACAATCATCTCTATCAGATAATTCTCAAAGCTCCTGCAAACATCTTGACATCTTCTGATTTATTAGCTTCACATTCTCTGAGTCCCATGTTTGCTGGATTGAGGGACGGTGAGGTGTAAAATGCTGTATGGTTCCTGGCATCTGAATAACACTTGAGCTCCATGACTCAGTCCATCTCTTCTGTCTCGAGCACCTTAAGGAACACCAATGCTTTTATTTTGTATAGACATTGATTGCACCAATGCCATTTATTTGGATGTACACCATCAGGTTTTGATTTTCTGCAAACAAACTTTCTCTACATCACCCTGAATACTGATTGGTCGAATTCAAAGGAAAGGAAAAGTTTAAAATCTTCACCCTTTATGGCCTAGTCTCTTACAGTCACTTGAACATCTCACAGAACAATGTTGCTGTGCGGTTTTACTAGAAACCTTGCAAGGTGCTCGAAGCCCAATAATCCACCGTCTTGAATAAATCATTATCTTCTATTGACCTCTGCTAATGACTGGTGGAGCAACTGGCTGCGCGATCTACTAGGGACCGGATCCTTATCAATCTAGCACTTCCTTGCACTGCTTATAGCAAATCTTAGCAAGATATTGCCTCGTGCCTGAATTTTTGCAAGGATAAAATCGAGAAGAAGTTGAAGTATTTTCAATGGCATATCGGTGTCTTCTCGGGCTCTTTACAGGATCATGTTTATCAGCAGAATAGTATATCCAGTTGGAATACTTTTCAGGGTGTTGAGCTCTGTGAGCTCGTATCATCAAACGAGACATCTACAAAAACAGATGCCGATTAAAATTGTGACAAACGCTTCATCAGTGTAAATACCCTTGTCAAAACCCGGTCGAGCAAATAAGTAACACTCCGAATGCGTAGCTCAAATAGGAAGCGAGGAGCCTGGATATGGTTTCTAATGGTACATAGTAATATGAATTCCAAACATTCATGAACAATAATAGCAATACCTTGAAGCCAATGACCACTTTGAGTCAGTAATTTCTAACTCCTTCACCATTTCATTTGCAACACCAATAGGGATATCGGAAAAAACACGATCCTAACATCGACCAACAAAAGCAAGCATAAAAAGGAAACAATCTCTATAAGATCAGGACCATAAAAAGGAATCACAGGATAAAAAGATTTAAAGGAGGCCGTAAACTTAGGAACATGGGGTAGGTAAAAATTACCATCTCTATCAGCAATTTGCACTTTAAGAAAGATGGTCTCGTTCTCAGGGTTCAGCTTCCCTGTAATTGTCATATTATTCCTTGGTAAATCCTCGTTCAACTGCAGATCCTCGATTTTAATATAGTCGTTCAGAAAAGGTTTTTGAATTTCATTTTTCGACTCTGGCTTATCATCACGGTCACCAAGTGCAAGAAATGGATCAAGCATTAGTTCCTCTTCTGGTAACCTCTTTGATGCAGATTCCAAGAATCTCCCGATAAATCGTTGAGCATCCAAGCCTTAAACTTTGTAGAATGCTCGAGGCTTTTTTCATTTGAAAGAAAAAATCAAGTCATCCAGATTAGTTCTGATCCAGATTTACATCTTTTTGGCCAAATTGTAACATGATCTTGCAGGGATGGAGCCAGAACATAATGTTAATGTAGGCTGAAATTTTAAAAATTTCAAATGAATTTTCACATCACTTTGATTAGTAGGTTAAACTTGTGACATGAAAGACAGAGTATACGACACTCAATAAAATAAAAGAATTTTAGATATCTCATCTTAAGATGTCCCATTACATCTTTGTATCTTTTCTTACAACATAAAAAATCGATGCTTACCTTTAAAAAAGCATCTTTTAGTTAAAATTCTCCACTTTATTTCAAGAATTCGGGAAAGATACAATTGAGCTTACGGGAGCGTGAGGCCATAGTATGCTTTCTTAAAATCAATAGCTGAGTTGAATTTGCTCCCTTCTATGATTCTTAAAGACAAAATAGCAATCGTCTTCCAAGATAGATTCAATTTCCCTCTTAATGAAATAATACAACAATTTGCAAGATTTTCAACGAACACAACTCTGTGTTTTGTACTTGAAAAATTGAACATAATACGTGAAATATTGCATTTGTACATATCGTCATGTATCATGATTATTTCAACGTATATTCGAATATATAAAACCTGAAATTGGTATTTCGAATTCTGAAATAGAAGACTATTTATAGTGTTCGTGGCCATTCAAACAGCCTAATGGTCTACCTGCGCTACAGTGACATTTTGATGTTAGTGGTGTAGATACGTCAATGGTAAGATTGGGCAGTGTTGAGAGGAGATTTGGGGTGTTGATAGTAGTGATGTGGAGTTTGGTCTCGATGGTGGTGGTTATGGTGGCGTTGACAGTAGTGTGGCGACAACCACTACGATATACAATAATTTTATTATCACAGTAACGTATTACATTTTTAATAACACTTGTTACAAAAAAGAGTGTGAGAAGATGTTTTTGTAATAAAAAAAACATTGAACAACATTATAGAAAATATTTTCTTTTTATGGCTTATCTATGAAATTTGACCTAACTTCTAACCTTCAAAGAAGAGTCGATACAAAACTCTTCATTTTTTTCCATTGAAGGCACTCCCTCCCTCTCTACAAAACTTGCAGAAGGATAAAAAAAAATCTAAATGATTTCTGTATTATTTCTAATTGAGTTCAAGTTGGCTTGTCGTTTCTAACTTTCATTGCGTTTTAGTAACATTTTGAAAAATGTTATTAAAATCTAACAGTAAATTTCAAACAAAAATAATAATAATAATAACAATAAAAAAAAAAAAAAAAAGGCATTTTAAAGAATAATCAGGAATGGAGAAGAAAGGCAAAGCAAAAATCCAAAAATGAGCAAAATTCTATATTACTATTACCCTGTGTCTAAAGGGAGAAGCATAAAAACAGTTATATTATACTTGTTCCTGAAGTCCTGTAGTATGTTAACAACTAAAAGTTTTTTACATGTCATTTTATTGGCATAGAGGGGGAAACTCATCTTCATTCTTGAGGTGGAGTGACCGCTCTGTAACCCTGAAACCCAAAACCAGATACAACTTTAACCAGCATTCAGTAATAAACCCCTAAATCCTCATCATATATTTTAAATGGTTACCTTTCTTGCTTCATCACTGCTGTTGAATCCCGACCTCCCGTTGAGATGCCAAGAGTCGAGTCCCAAGCACAAGATAAACCCGAAACCACCTCTTCAGCCAGGCTCCCTAAAGATCCAAACTCGATTTTAAATACTGCATTTTCGAAACCATTTGTATGGTTATCATCTTTCACTGAACGAGGAGGAGACTGGCAGCATACATCAGATTTTCCTTGGCCTTGAAATCTGCTGCTTGCAGGTAGGAATTCACGAGTACCATTTTCATAAGAATTTGACATCCACGGAGAACTTAATACATTTCCATAGCTGCAGTTGTGTCTCTGAAACTGATTGCAACTTCTAAGTTGCTTATTCCTTCCCCTCCCATGTGAAGGTTTCACCCTGAAAGAACCATTCTGCAATATAGATAGTAAGAGTATGCTAAATTGCGAACATAATCTAAAAGGAATGAGGAACACTCAAATTATAAGCAAAAAATACCATATTAGGAAAGTAAGTTCCGGTTCCTCGTGCTCTTTGTTTTCCTTCAGAACCAAAAGCAGCAGCGAGCAAGGCAGTATCAATACCATGACCCGTAAGTGGTCCCAGAAACATTGTGTTTGAGTTCATTTGGGAAAACTGACTCGATCTGAGCAGTGGCATTGGTCGCCGAACGGTATCCCATTGCTTACTTTGAATCCTAGAAGGCAATGGACGAGGATTGGATGAAGGAGCAGACAAATGAACCCCATTGCATAGTTGACCGTATAGTAAATTCCTAATTTGGCAGTCATAATCTCCACTGAGGTCTGCCAAAGGGTTCAAAGGTACATCAGACTCTCCTGCTACACTAAAGAGATCAATTTCCCCACAACCCAGGGATAGATTTTCAAAATTACTGGCCTTCGGACTAGAAGAAGCCGAGAAAGTTTTATAGTTGACCTCAAAATTGTCCATACACCATCTGTATGTATTATTCATTTTCATATGATTCACCCTTCTCTCCAGCCACGAAATTAATTCAAACTTCTGATGAGTACTATTTGATAGGTCACCTTCATGAAAGTCCCCACTTTCTACGCTCCCATTTTCTACAGATGATTTGGAAGCGAAGTAATGGGATTTATGTTTCCCCAAGAGAGATGCACTATTATTGCTGCTTGATGTACAATCTGATGTGTCATGTTCAATCCTCAAAGATGAATTAGATGTAGCAATGTCATCTGCATCCCCTGCAAGATTGTGTCCTGAAGTGGCAAGCCCATCGGCTGAGTAGCATGTTTCTGATTCTATCTTTGAAGTGTCTCTCATCGAGCATCTCTCTACCTCATTTCTGAACTCCAAAGTGCATCTGTCTTCAGCCCCTATGCTATCATTCCCAAACTCACTGACAGATGATCTTAGAAGCATGCCATCTTCAGAGCATAATTCGGCAGAGGATTCTAAAGATGCAGTCAGAGACTCTTCATCTTCAAATACAAAGGCTGAATGCTCGATAACACTAGCGTGCTTTTGCCCATGTCTTGCAAGAGTATTTGAGAAGAATTCACAGATCTCACCAGCAACTTTATCTCTTGGTTGCAATAGAACTTGACCAAGCTTGCGAGCCCCATATTTGAAAGCACTACGTATACGGTAGAAATTGCCTAAAGGGAGAAAAATAAAAAATATTAGCTTGAACTGTAACTCTTTTTCATATTCTTACAATCAGAAGTACCAGTATAACAGGAAGGCAGTATAAGCAACTAATGCCATGTTCATGTTTTCCCAAGAACTAAACAGATTCTTCAATCAGTAAATATTGCTTGTGGAGAACAGTAATGATGAGGACTGGGGTGCTTGTGGTCACCCGTTGTGCCTCCTGGTTATTCAAGAAAGTTACAGAAAGATGTGGGGTGGCCCAGCTAGAGCAGTGAAAATTTGTCATGCATCTTGAGTAAAGAAAAATTAAGGATTCTTGCCTACAGAAAAATGAGAAAGAGAAGGTGGAGCTCAAGTAAGAACGAACTTTGTTTGAGAAGTTTCTACTTTTGCAGTGACAATTGTGCTATTAGGGCAGCTACAGAAGTGACAATGTGACATAGATAATCATCTTAAGACAGTTTGTTCAGGAACCTATGTTGAAGTCAGAAAGTGAAGAACTTTCTCAGAACGTTTCTGCTATGAAACTATATATCATTTAGATATTTCTTCATTTTTCAGACTTTCCACCTCAATGAGGGAAGAATGACATTTCATCAATGCTATGTGAGGAAGGATTTTGCCCAACAAAAGCATGCAAACCCAACACAGAACAATCTTGTATCAGCCAGGATTGGATCAAACTGAAAAATGACGATTCTTTCATTTCATAGGCACATGAAACTAATAATCCCTCTATTTATTTTTCATGGATTCTCCTGAAAACTGGAAAATTATTGAAGGAAAAAATATAATATTTCTATTTAATAACATCTATCACGACTTCCCCGAAATCTTAAAATAATTGAGCAAATAATTTTCCTTACCTCTGTGCACGCTACGTCCAAGGTTATTATTTTCCTTCAAAGGGTCAAATATATTAAGACTTTTAGGCTGAAATGCTTTTGGGATTGTCTCGAGACTCTGAGTGGAACCTGAAAACATTCCTACACATTTTTCTAAAAATTCTTCACTAAGCATCATGTCCTTCCGTCCATTCTCTGGCATCTTAACTGCAAACACGTAAGAAAAGAGAAGGACGTGAAAAAGATTAAACCTAACAAGGGGAAAGAAAATTGCTAGTACCTACAAGAGCGTGGTGTGCGTGTGCGTGTGTGTGAGAGAGAGAGAGAGAGTGTCACGACCCGAATCTCTATACCCAAGCTGTTAGCTTATGTGCTATCCACTTTAAGTGGGCATATGCCCACTTACCCCCTCACAGCTTTCTATTGTGTCATCAGGATTCAACTTAAATCTCTCATTAAGTAAAGGTCTTGAGTTCGAATCCTATGGGACGGAATAGAAAGTCGTGAGGGGATAAGTGGACATAGGCCCACCCAAAGCGGACAGTACGTAAGTTAACAGTTTGAGTATAGAAACTCGAGTCATCACAAAAGAGGTATTGAGTTCAAATCCTTGGGACGCAATAGAAAGCTGTGAGGGATAAGTGTGTATATGCCTACCCAAAGCCGACAATACGTAAGCTAACGGCTTGTGTATAGAGATCCGGGTCGTTAAGTGAAACCATTTCTAAATAATCAAGTGCATAACTTACCCACTATATCCGGAAGTAATGATATGCAAACTGGCCCTTTCAAGCTTATGCAGTAACTCTCCCAATCAAATTGGCTAAAATATTCCAAAAATTTATAGAGTACCTAGAAATGCACATAGTTTTAATAAATTGAACTTCATAAATGCATATTATTTATACAAACATAGTCAATATCGCATAGTCAAGGTAATTACCTCTAGAGGACCATTCAAGGATGAATAAAATAGATGGAATATATATAGGACAAGTGTTTCCAAAGCATAAGTAGATAATAAACCATGGTGTGCGCCAAGAATACGGCTCTCATAGTAGCACCAAGCTTTTACCAAAATAATGCTGCGTTTGAAGAGATGTTTTTTCCCAACAAGGCGATCGACCTGCATTTAAAAACGAATCATTAAATATTCAAAGAGCATAAATACTGCATGCCTTGAAAGTTTTACTCACATGAGAACTTGACAAATTTTAAGAAGTGCGGCACCCATTTTAAAGAGTAATTTTCAGGGAAACTTAACAAAGAATTGATGAGGAAATAAATGAATGGAATTGGTCTTCTCTTAAAAAGCTTTATCTATCATCTACTTCTAGTTCGTATCATTATTTGAAATCTGGGAATCTGAAGACAAAAAAAAATATTACATCATCATATTAAGAATTCTAGATTGTCAATAAACCAACTGTAAACCACCCTACCAAACTGCAGTAGGAAAGGGTTCACTGCAGAGTAAGTATAGAAGTTTAAAAGGTCAACCTGATGTGATTGAGTCCAAAATTAGGAAAGGAAAGAAACCAAAAAAAAAAAAAGGCACTCACTTTTTATCACTTTTGAGGGTTACAGACAAACGAAGTGCCAACATTAACTTACCATTTAAAAGTACCTCACGAAACTGTACAAAAGGTTTTACGTTCAGCTATTTCAGCTTCTCTGTGACAGAGAATATGAAACGAACATAGAAGAAATGATGTGTAATTGTACTTCAGATGAATGGAATCCAAGCACACAAAATGGCATATTTAAACATTTCAGAACTAACAGTAACATGTAGTTTCTACCTGCTCAAGGAAACAAAGTGTAGCATGTAGTTTCTACCTGCTCAAGGAAACAAAGTGTAGAAAGTCCTCCAAGCTGATTAATAGAAATATCGATCACGATGTTCTGCACAAGGCATTTCACAATTTTCACCTGCCATCGGACCAAAACCTCAGAAAACCACACGAGTAAATAGGAAAGAGCCACCGCATGACAGCTTTTGGAAATATGTAGAATGGAAAAAATATGCAAGTTGGGCGATCAAAAATAATGAGATGCAAAGCATTCGAGCGAGACTACCTCGGCATCTATAAACTGTGCATCCTTCACTTCATACTCTGCATTTTCATTTAGCTGCTCTCCTTGCAGAATACCAAGAACATTGTGTGCCAAAGATTCCTCGACATTAAGAATTTTAAGTGCGGTCAAGTCGATATCTCCATCGGGTAAGTACGTCTTCAGGGGGACAGACCCATAGGGAAAAGCCTATGACAAGTAAAAACCAAGTTAGTGATATTAAGCCCTAAACACTTCGATGTCAAAGATTGATGCAAGAATTACAGGGATAAGACTATTCAGAACTAACATATAAGAACCATAGTCTTGATTTATTTAGCGGTAGGAATCCTTGAGGTTTCCATAACACATAAGTTTATTAGGATGCCTTTGAGAAATTAAAATAAAAAGAATTGTAAATAGGAGCAAAAAAATAATAATAACCCCTAAATTTCGACCTATGAGCAAATTCAGAATCTAAGAATTTTGCTCTGCATTTGACTTTTTAAAGAGTCGTCAACCTTCCATTAATTAAAACAGAATAACGAACTTTGCAAATTAACATTTTTCTAGTTGCCACGACACCGATACTGCACCTGCACTTTTGATTTTGTCGCTTGGGATCTTTTAACGAATGATAAAGACGAGATCAGAGATTCGGAATTGGGTGTAATCATCTGAATCTAGCACGAGAGAATAGATAATGCAGAATCTAACAAGTCTAAAAAAGAAAACAATCAGATACTGCTACAACTTAAATCACTCAACAGATAGAAAAACCCCTTCAAGGTCTTAAAGAAAAGACTTCTCACATTACACCTGAAAAGCAACCTATTTTCAAGAATATACTTCGACTTTCCCCACACACATATAATATATATATATATAATCGCACAAAATTCGAATAAGATTCAGCAAACTGAAATTAACCAAGCCCTTGTTTGGTACACAATAAAAATTTTATTTCATTCTTCTACTCATTTTCAACTACACATTCTTCAATAAAATAATATTTTTCATCGCATAACTTTTCCTTCATTGTTCCAACCACATATTCTTCATTGTTCCAGAATAAATTCTTCCAAAATAATATGGCTCAAACACACCCCAAATCACTTCCTAGAGAGAAAAGTCATCGTAAAAAGGTTTTTACAAGTAAATAAATAAATGTAGTTAATTGAAATCGGAAAACATGTGATCACCTCACAATCAAGATGACGCTTTAAGAGCCTCTGTACGTAATCAATTATGTCTTTTCTCTTCTCCTCTGAGTCGAGAGTTGGGTGTATGCAATTCATCACTTGCTCTGCCGCTTCCTCCGCCGCTAGAAAACACTCATCGTTTATTGAAGCCGGATCAGGTTGTCTGCGACCCGACCCAGAAATGGAGCCAAGCCCGAAAACCAAAGGTCCATCCTCCACCAAAACGCCACCGCTTGAACTCTTCATTAAAAGATCACCCATGTTTTTATTCATTTTTTGTATAGACTTTAATATCAAAATTCACTCCAGGGCTTTTGCTTGCTTCATCAGTTTTATTAAAGCTGCTTCCATTGTTGTTACAGAAAAACAGAATTCAAGAAAATGAAGACAGAGTGAGTTAGCCAGTCAGTGAAAAAGGGGTTTAGAATTGGGATTTTGTGAATTGGTGGAATTTATTTCAAATTCTAATAATCTGCTGCTTATATATAGATATTATGTGTATTATATATATATTGGAAGATAAAAAAAAATTTATGGGGAAACAGGAGAAAAATGAGAACGAAAAATTCGGAGATGAAGACAAAAAGGGTCGTTTCTATTTGTATTCTTCTTCTGCAAACCTCTCATCCTCCTTCAATTAATTGCAGGCAAACAAAAGTAAAACTCGTTTTTCCTCGTCCACCTTCCCCTTTCACTCTCCTCTCTCTATATATATAGTTTTTGTATGTATAGATTTCTAGGTTTTTGTTTGATAAAAAATATATATATACATATATAACTTCGAATGAATGCAAACTCCTGTCGACGACGCGACGGGATGGAAGCGGAGACAGGGAGGGAAGGTGGATTAGGATATTAAAAAAAAAAAACTATATTTAATTGTTCTGGTAGGGAAACAGTAAAACGCTGACGTTTTATATGGATTTAGATTATTTAATTTGGCTCAGTTACGGATTTGTGGATTTTGTAATTAATAAAGGGTGGAAAGGCACTAACAATTTGAAACCGAAGTCACCGTCTGTTTGTGCCCACATTGCATACCATGCTTGGAACCATGTTGCTTATACAATTTTTTTGACAAATTCTATGACGGATGCTGACTTCCATCTTTGTTTTAATGAGATGGATCATTTGACAGATATTGAGATGGAATGGATCTCCGTCCTTGATTTGAATTTCATTTATTCAAACCAAAGACTGAAATGGATGTGCGCGTTAAAGAATCTATCAATTTTTTTTTTCTTACAAGCAACTTAATTCGCTTTGACCCACCTTTCCAACTTTGATATTTTAGGACGTATTTACTAGAAAGAATTCAACGATAAAAAGTGATTTTTTTTTTATTGTGTGATTAAAAAGTAAAAAAGAAATGTGTTGAATGTTTAGCAAAGGATAATGATTGGTCCCATTTCCAATGAAAATAGATCAATCTTGATATTTTTATTGTCGTTATTATAACAATATTGTTATCGATTTAATACATAACACGCGTAATCAGGTAAATAAGATATCGACAAATGATCAAACAAACTAAATAGAGTTTGTATTGTTTTAGATATACCCACACCTCTACAAGTATGGTATTATGTCAATGAATGACGAGTTTAGCCAAAAAACAGTAATAAGTAAATTGGATAACGACAAATAATCTTACAAATTAAATATAATTTATAATGTTTCAGACATACCCTACACATCTACGAGTATGTTATGTCAATAAATGACGTATTTAGATAGACAGGTAATAAGTAAATTAGATACCGACAAATGATGATACAAATTAAATGGAATTTATATTGTTTGACATACCCTAGACATCTGCAAGTATGTTGTGTCAACGAAGGACGTGTTTAGCTAGAAAGGTAATAAGTAAATTAGATAACGACAAATGATGTTATAAGTAATATATATATATATATAAAGTTGGGGACCCACGCCTAGATATTTTTGAAAATTTATGTTCGAAATTTTTAGTTTTTTTGTCTTATAAATCGCAGGATTTGCAGTTGTATGAATTTTGGTCGACACAATTTTATCATTCTTCCACCTTATTATAAATATATATATTTTTTGCCAAATGCTATGAAAACTTGCTTTAACCGTAAATTTCAGGGTACAAAATTGTATTACGTGACGTGTGGCATATTGAAAGTGGATTTTTGAAATAAGATTTCTATAATCTATAAATAAAAAGAATAAATTTTAGAAGTTAATGACATCACATATTCATCGTTGTTAGTAATTATTACAAGATGAACTCAAAACAAGATAGAAAAAAGTAATTAATACAAGTAATTGCATTCCACCAAACTTTGACTTTTTTCATTGGGGCCCACCATTGATGCTGATTTAACTACTTACATTTTTTTTAGCTTTTAAACTTTGACAAACATGAAATATGTGTAATTGCAGACATTGGATTTTGATAGGCACATAGTAATTCTACGACTGGTAAAATTTGGAATAATGGCAGGTAGAAGTCACTGGCATGGCATCTTGGTTTGACTTCTTTGAATAGAAGCATTGTCATTTCAATGGGCATTAATTCCTTGTGGTGAGTATGGGAAAAACTTTTACTTGATTATGATAATCATAGCATGATTACTTTGGTGAGTGTTGGATAAGATTAAAATTATATTTTTAATAGATTGTGATAAAAAAAATAATAAATAAAATTAAATGTGTGATTGAAAAGTCGTAGAGCTCGTAAAAATGTGATTAATATTGATTATTTGATTTTGACTTTTACTAAGCCCCAATTCAACGGCCATTATTTGAAAAAAGAACTCGACTTGTGTGTACTTTTTCTTGACATGATTGTTGACATTACAAGTGTTGTCAAATGTTGATTTTGTGAAAAATATAAAATGTCCAAAGTGTAAAAGATAATATATATATGTAGAATGATAGTTATGAAAAACAATGTTTTGAATAGTAGTTTTTAAGAGAATATGATTAAAAAGTAGAAAAAAATTGGATTTATATACAAAATATGTTATTACGTGAATGTGTACTTAAAAATTAGTACGTAAAAAAAAAGGTTCAAATAATTGTTTTCGAAAAGGGGCTTAGTCTTGTGTGTCTAAACAGTAGTCTCTACATCCCAATTATATAGGATTGTTTCATTTTTCACACAAATTAAGAAAGTTTTTTTAATATCATTGAAAAATTAATTTTTGTCAAGATCTTTCCCAATTTATCCCTATTTAATTTTCAGTATGTAAAACTAAATTATTGTTGGAATTAATAAAGAATTTGAAAAAGAAGAAGAAATGAGAGTTGTTCCATATTTTCAAGAAGTGAGAAATGTGCGTGTTTGTATTATTTTAAGAAGTTGGCATATTAAGTGGGGAAAATTTAATAAGGGTGTATTTGTAAATGAACACAACAAAACATTCTACATTAGGAAACATGCATATATATATATATATATATTTGGGACAAAAGAAAAATGAAACTAACATATATAATTAGGACGGAGAGAGTATTATTTTAACCAAATAATGGCCATAACAAAAGGGGTTAATTTTCACCTTCCCCATATTACAAGCCATGTTCTAAAATGCGCGAAAATGCGTCGCCTAGGCGCGATGCGAGTCCAAAACGCCTCGAATTCGGCCAATGCGTGAAAAAATGCGTCTGGCTAAAAAATGCAGCATAATGTGCGCGCCGAGGTGCGCCTAATCCCGCCTAAGCGGCGCATTATGCCGCCAAATCTCCTTTTTTTTTTGTAAATTTTTGTAAATTTTTTTTATGATATATTAAAAATCAAAATTTTTTTTATATAAAAATATATTTAATACCTTAAAAATAATTAAAATAATATTAAAAGTACGAAACGCATTATGACTCATATTCTCCGCATTGACACACTTAAACTTGTGATTCTTGATTCTTGACATCGACGCATCGCAACGCATTACGCATTTTAGAACACTGATTACAAGTAAACGAAATCTAAACGAACATGAGCGGTATTATTCATTTTTTACTTCTTTAGGTCTGCTCATTCAGAGCCCGTTCGATAGAGATTAAAATTAAAAAATTAGTCGTTATTGTTGACTTTTATTAGGATTTTAATCTCTACCGAATGAGCTTTCAATTTAGCTCTTGTTTGAGTTCTATTAAAATCAATTTTTTGAGGAAAATATAGTTTGAAGTAGTTATTTTATAAAGAGTGTGATTTTAAAAAAAAAAAAGGAAAAAAATTTATATTTATGTGTGATATTATTTTATTAAAACATTTGTAATTAAAACGAAGAGAAAAAATGCATTTTAAATCAAATGGAGCCTAGTCAAGGACTTAATTTCAAGAGAAAATAAATGAACACGTTGGCAAGTTTAAAAAGCTTATATGAATGTAAAACAAATAATTCACTCTTTTAAGTAGAAAATAAATAAATTAATTATTAACACTAAGCCTATGTTTGACACACATTCTTTCAAAATACATTTTTTCAAAATTCATTTTCAACAATACATTATTCGATAAAATAATATTTTATATTACATCAATAAATTTTCCTTACATATTAACCACATATTTCTCATCGTATCACTATTTAAAATACATTATTTCCTCAATCCCTCCCAACGTAACATTTACTCACAAAAATAAATAACTTTTTTACTTACAAATAGAATGAAAGTTATCGAGAAACTACACGAGCAAGTATCATACAGACCAAGTTCAAATCCAAAAATCTTGTTTAGGCCCCATTTGATCTACATTATTATCTCATTAAATAAAAAATATGACTGTTATTCGTCACATCGATATTTAAATTCAAATTTTCTCTATCTTGTGTAGACCCCAATAACGACTATATTTTTCATTCTCATTCTACAATAATTTGACTCAAACATAGGCTAAATGTATGATTAAAAATGATAATATACAAATAATAGAAGAAATTAATGAAATC
>CAIGRO010055454.1:524-32942 GCA_903798355.1 Fraxinus baroniana
TGTTGGAAAAATAAACTAAATTCATGAAAATCCTAGAAGTTTCTATTCATGAATATGGGGCAATACATGAATGTGTCTTTTGATTTTATGCATGAACTTAGATAGGTGGAATGTATGGAATTTCAGTTTAGCACCTATAAATACCCTATGTATAGTAGCCATTTGATAGAAGTGGAGTTCGAGTGATAATAAGAATTCTTCTAAGTTTCCTTCACTTTTCACTTGAGTGTGTGAATTTCTAAACATATGCTCTCCAATTTCTAATAGATTGGTATCAGAGCCACTTCTATTTGGAGATAATAAAAAGATGTCGAGTGGAGCACCATTCCAAGTTCCATTACTTACCAAAGAAAATTATGGTAATTGGTGCATTTGAATGAAGGCCTTGCTTGGAGCCTATGAAGCATGGGAACGGTGGAGAATGGAATTGAAGACGATGTAGATTCCACCACCAAGAAGAGAGACCAAAAGGCCCTCACTCTCATTCATCAAAGTTTGGATGAAAAGATGTTCGAGAAGGTTTCTAGTGCAACCACCTCCAAGTAAGCATGGGATATTCTTCAAGCTTCTATTAAAGGAGCTGATAAAGTGAAGAAGGTGTACCTCCGGACATTAAGAGGAGAATTTGAGTCATTGCAAATGAAGGAATCCGAATCTATTTCGGATTATATTTCAAGAGTTTTGGTAATTATCAATCAAATGAAAAGAAATGGAGATGAATTAAAAGATGATCGTGTTGTTGGAAAAATTTTGCGATCTTTAGATCCAAAATTTAATTATGTTCTAGTCGCCATTGAAGAGTCCAAAGATTTGGACACCATGACCATTGAAGAGCATGCCGGCTCTTTGCAAACCCATGAAGAAAGATTGAAGAAACTGGTTCAAGAATCAGTAAATCAAGCTTTGAAAGTAAACCTGCCCTTGAAAGATAAGGAGACACATCATGGCATGTCTCAAAGAGGTCGAGGACGTGGGGGAGGTCGATTTCAAGGACAAGGACGTGGTCGTGGTCATGGATGAGGTGGACGAGGAGGTCGAGGAGACAATTATTTTCAAAACAATGATGAAAAAAGCCAAAACTTCAACCAAGGAAGAGGCCGTGGACGTGGCCATGGAGGAAGAGCAAATCAAGGGAGGTATGATAAATCAAATATTGAATGTTTCAATTGTCATCGTTTTGGCCATTATTCTTGGCAATGCTATAATGATGTGGAGGGAAAAAGCAACCTTGTGGAGAGCAATAAAGAAGAAGGAGGCTTCTTGCTCGCAAAATTAATGAACACGAGGAAAATAATATGTGGTGTCTTGATTCCGGTGCAAGTTATCATATTAGCTGTAAAAGAAACTTATTCATGGAGTTGGATGAATCTCTAGGAGGCATCATCACTTTTGGAGATTTTTCAAAAGTCCAAGTGAAAGGAAAATGTATGATTTTGATTCGGTTGAAAGATGGAAGCCATCAATTTATTTCTAATGTCTTTTATGTCCCGGACATGAAAAGTAACATTTTAAGTTTGGGACAACTTTTGGAGAAAAATTATGACATACACCTATAGAAGTTTGACTATGAAAGATGAAGATGGAAGGCTGCAAGCCAAGGTACCCATGACAAAGAATAGAATGTTTTTGTTGAATATTCAAAGTGACGTCCCTATGTGTTTGAAGTCTTGTTTTAAAGAATCATCTTGGTTATGGCATATGAGGCTCGGACATTTGAATTTTGATGGCCTAAAATTAATGAGCAAAGAAAGAATGGTGAAAGGATTGCCCTCCATAAACTATTCAAACCAGCTCTGTGAGGGATGACTTTTTGGTAAACAAGCAAGAAAGAGTTTTTCAACAAAGTCTATGACAAGAGTTCAACATCCATTGAGATTGATTCACTCGGATGTATGTGGACCAATCAAGCCATCATCGCTTGGTAAGAAAATTATTTTGTACTTTTCATAGATGATTATTCTCGCAAAAGTTGGGTGTATTTTTTGAAAGAAAAATCAGAAGTGTTTGAGACTTTCAAAAGATTCAAGACAATGGTGGAGAAACAAAGTGTCTACCATATTAAAGCTCTTTGGTCCGATAGAGGTGGTGAGTTCACCTCAAATGCTTTTAAGGAGTTTTGTGAGAAAAATGGCATTCATTGCCCCATGACAACTCCATATTCACCACAACAACATGGAGTAGCCAAAATAAAGAACCGGACTATTCTCAACATGGCGAGAAGCATGTTAAAGAGCAAAAACATGTCGAAGGAGTATTGGGCCGAAGCCGTTAATTGTGCGGTTTATTTAACAAACCGTTGCTACACTAAAAGTGTTGATGGCAAGACAGGTGACAAGAAGCTTGGAGCGGTTTTAAGCCAAGTGTTACTCACTTGCAAGTTTTTGGGAGCATAGCCTACATGCATATTTCGGATGAAAAAAGGATCAAACTTGATGATAAAAGTGCAAAGTATGTTTTTATTGGTTATGATCAAAATTCTAGAAGTTATAAACTATACAATCCAAGAAGTGGAAAAAATTTTATTAGTAGAGATGTTGAATTTGATGAAGAAAGTGCTTGGAAATGGAATCTTTCGGAAGAAGATTACAAATTCAGTCCATTCTTTGAAAAAGAAGAAGAAGAAGATTTGGTGCAACCTAACACTCCACCCCAACACCAACACCTCCACCACAAAATCAACAAGTTGATGATGCAAGTTCTAGTGAAAGGCCTCAGAAAACTAGAAGTTTGCGAGAAATTTATAAAATAACTGAAGAGGTACCGACATTAGGTGAATTTACAAAATATTGTTTATTTGCGGAAACTGGGCCTATAGGTTATGATGATGCTGCTTGTGATGAAAAATGGAGAGCCACCATGGATGAAAAAATCAAAGCAATCGAGAAGAATGATATATGGGAGTTAGCATCACCACCTAAAGGTAAGAACATTATTGGTGTTAAATGGGTGTATAAAATAAAGAAAAATGAAAAGGGTGAGATAGAGAAGTATAAAGCGAGATTGGTTGCCAAATGGTACAAGCAAAAAGTCGGGATTGATTATGATGACGTGTTTTCTCCCGTTGCTCACTTAGAAACTCCTCGATTGATTATTTCCTTGGCAGCCCAAAATTATTGGAAAATTCATCAAATGGATGTGAAATCCGCTTTTTTGAATGGATTTTTGGAGGAAGAAGTATATGTCAATCAACCAATGGGTTATGTGGTTAAAGGACATGAAGATAAAGTTCTGAAGTTGAAGAAGGCTCTCTACGGTTTGAAACAAGCCCCTCGTGCTTGGAATAATAGAATTGATAAGTATTTTCAAGCAAATGGTTTTTTGAAGTGTCCACATGAACATGCACTCTATGTAAAGCTAAATAAAAATGGTGATGTGTTGTTACTTGCTTGCTTGTATGTGGATGACTTGATTTTCACAGGAAACAATCCAAAGATGTTTGATGATTTCAAGAGAGCTATGACAATGGAGTTTGAGATGACGGATATTGGATTAATGTCCAATTATCTTGGCATTGAAGTAAGACAAAGGAATGATGACATATTTATTTCTCAAGAAGGATATGCGAAAGAAGTTCTCAAGAGATTTGAGGTGGAGAAATGTAAGCCGGTTAGCACCCCCGTGGAATGTGGGGTCAACTTATCTTTGCATGAAGATGGCGAGAAAATTAATCCCACATTCTTTAAAAGTCTTGTTGGAAGTTTGAGGTATTTAACATGTACAAGACCCGATATTCTATTTGGCGTTGGACTTGTGAGTCGACACATGGAATCTCCTACTACATCACATTTGAAGGTAGCCAAAAGGATACTTCGGTACGTTAAAGGTACGATTGAGTATGGAATTTTTTATACATCTTCCCATGACTTTAAGCTTGTTGGCTATTGTGATAAAGATTGGGCCGGTGATATTGATAGTCGAAAAAGTACTACTGGGTTTGTTTTCTTTATGGGAAATTTGGCATTTACTTGGAATTCTAAAAAGCAGCATATTGCGACTCTTTCAACATGTGAAGCAGAATATGTTGCGGCTACTTCTTGTGTGTGTCATGCTATTTGGTTGAGAAGATTGTTGAAGGAACTTCATTTACCACAAGAAGGTTTGACAAAGATTTATATTAATAATAAGTCCGCTATAGCATTGGCTAAAAACCCGGTGTTTCATAGTATAAGCAAGCATGTTGATACTAAGTATCATTATATTTGAGATTGCATATCCGAGGAAGAAGTGAAGCTTGAATTCGTGAAGTCTCAAGACCAAATTGCGGATATTTTCACAAAGCCCTTAAAGTTCGATATTTTTCAAAAGTTGCGATTTTTACTTGGAGTAATGAATCTAGTTTAAGGGGGGATGTTGGAAAAATAAACTAAATTTATGAAATCTTGGGAGTTTCTATTCATGAATATGGGGCAATACATGAATGTGTCTTTTGATTTTATGCATGAACTTAGGTAGGTGAATGTATGGAATTTCAGTTTAGCACCTATAAATACCCTATGTATTGTAGCCATTCGATAGAGGCGGAGTTCAAGTGATAATAAGAATTTTTCTAAGTTTTTTTACTTTTCACTTGAGTGTGTGAATTTCTAAATATATGCTCTCCAATTTCTAACAGCAAATAACATATATTTTAAGATAATCTAATAATAATGAAAATTATAAAAGTAGATTTTTAGAAACGAATTCTATGATTTGATTTTGGGATGTGATGAAATGAAATAAGCATAAATAACTATCAAAAAGAATAAAAGAAACTCAAATCTTTGTTGTAATGTACAGTGCTAGCTAATACTGCGTACCAAACATTCGAGAGAGAGAGAGAGAGAGAGAGAGAGAGAGAGAGAGAGAGTTAGTTAGTTTATAAAATTTTGCTTTCTTCACTTCTTCTTCTTCTTTCAAAATATCGTGATTGGAATCGCAAGTGCCATTGGAGGAAGGGAAGTACGATCAAGTGGGAAATTGGAATTATGTGAATTTTTTTTTCAATGTCAAAGACTTACTTTGTTGGGTTTTTGTTAAAAAATTATGGGCTAAAATTATGTGGACTTTTTTTCAATGTCAGGAGTTAAGGATCCAGTAGGGGCGATTATATCTACTGGACCCTTAAATGGGTCTGCCTCTACTTCATGTAGTCCAATCCTACAAATAAAATAAAGAGGGGAATTCCGAGATTTGTTATCTTTTAATTATTTTCTTGCACTTTAAGTCTTTAGAAGATTTTTAGTCTTTAATTATTTATTAGAGCTTTTAATTTTCGTCATTATCATTAATTTTAGTCATTGCTTTAAATAAGGTTTAAAAGTCTTAATGGAACTTAGTTGTTTTTGAATTGATATAATATTAATTTCTCCAATTTTCAATCTAAATTAGTATTCGTGCATGAATTAACGATTTGTTGGTCAAATTGAATATTCGATATCCTTGCAAATAATCAATGAATATTTCACAACATTCTTTGTTACTCAACTTGTTTATATGTCGTTCTTAGGTTCGATCCAAATAAAGACTGTTGTTTATGAAATTAAAGGCCAAAAGTATTATTTTGGTACTAAACCCCTTTTACTCCTTTCAATAATTCAAAGATGAAAGAATCTTTGTATTTCAGTTACGATGGTCTCATAATCTTCAACGAAGAAATTGCAAAATTTGTAAATTTGGGTAATGATAGTTACGACAATCCACCAATTTTCTATGAGGCAACAGGTATTGTGATTCTCAAAGAGTCATCAGAGAAATTTCAAGCCAGTTCTCAAGGCATTCAATTACTAGCAAACAATGATCAAAACTTCAAGTATCGACTATTGTTCGTTGCAAAAAATATTCTAAGGTTGTACGAAGCTGCTTTAGAAGTGGCAACTCTTACAAAATAGTAGCAGCATTTTAAAAATCTTCTAATGAGATTTGGAGCAAGGGGCTTCTGCTCGTCATTTTGGAAATATTCAATCTCCATTGCCACCAAATCCATGGTTTAATATTAATGTGCAAGATTCGAGGGAGAATCTTTTTCAATCGGAGGAGAATGATGCATTTCGATTCTACAACTAAAAAAAAGGGTCTAGCCTTGTTATTTTTTAATTAATTTCTTGCATTTAAGTCATTAGGGAGCTTTTAGTCTTTAGTTATATATTAAGACTTTTAATTTTAGTCATTAACTATGTTTTAATCATTGCTTTAAATAAGGGTTGTAAAGCCTTAATGACACTTAGTTGTTCTTGAATTGACATAAAATATTAATTGTAGCTAGAGCTTTTCTCCAATTTTTTATTTGTTGATCAAATAAAATATTTAGTACAGTTGTGAAGAATCAATGAATATTTTACTGTATTCTTTGTGTATCAACATATTTATAGGTCGTTTTATTGTTCGTCATTTATTTGTCGCTCGTAACTCTATGAGCAAATCAAGCTTGGCAAGTTGATTTGCTAATTTTATTTTCATATAAAAACTCCATCCTAGTTTACTTGATTAACTTGACTCAATGGTTGAACCCATTGAGCGCGCGAAAAATGAAATGAAAGCATATCTAAAAACAAAATTACGACTGCCGTTTTATAATATAAGTCACAAAAAATAAAAATCAAATATGCAAACCTTCCTCAAGCATTGAAAATCATACGAGTCACTAGCAATGTAGCAACCAACGCGAAAAGTCCCAAAGATTCGTAATTAATACGGACGGCGGAAGTCGAAGACGTAGTCGACGATGGTGATGATGGAGTGGTGCCATCTCCGGCGACGGTTGTGATTTTGAGTTTCATGCCCTGGCCGCAGTGGCCCGATGTACCACAGGCGAAGTAGCGTGTACCAGGTTTGTTTAGTTTGACCGTATCGCTACCTCCATTCAATGAATTTAATGCACTCGAAATATCACAGCTTTTGTATGAACTTTCACTGCCAAGTTCGACAACGCTGTGCAGTCCCGGAGTGTATTTGAACACTGAAATGAAAAATAAATATTAAACCCAGAAATGTTAATATAATTTCTAAACTTCTAATAAATGGGCTCTTATGATTTTGGACTTTCTCGAGTATTCATGGTACTTTTCCACTATTTTTAATTGAACAAACATAGGATTAGAATGTTGTTCTTTTTCTGTTTTTATGTAGCTTTTCAGTTCTATGATCTAACTTAGCCATCAGAATTTGTTCAATTGCTACTCTCTTTTCTCACGTCATCTCCAATCGTGGTGTGAAATTAGGTGTAAATTGGTATCTTCGAAATTACTTTTACATCATCATTTATATCTCGGTCTATCTAAATTCAAATTTTACTCCAATGAAAAGATCTAAATCTACTTTGTCTCCTGTGGATGTAATACATTTTATTTTGTTTTTTTTTACATTTTCAGTCAAAAAATGCAATTTGCATATCCTTTGCATCTCTCCATCGAAGAGGTTTCTGATCACTTTGGAGATCTAAATCATACTTAGTAACTGACCGAGCTGTTCATTTAGCATANGAGAGAGAGAGAGAGAGAGTACCTAGTTCATCCCCAACCTTGAATGTCTGAGAAGATGCCCATGAATTGAAATCTGTAGATTCATCCCATCCTTGGCTTCCTCCCACAGCATGTTGCTTTCCCAAAGCTTCTTTCTCAATCAATATTGTTGCAAGCACAAACACTAACAAAAATCTGCAAGAAATCTGCATATTTTCCTTTCTTCTGATTAATTCAAAGAATACTCACTTGATACAGACATCGGTGTTCAGAATACTGAATATATATACACACACATTAGTGGAATGGTAGTTTCTTATCTTGCATTTAAAGAATACAGTCATCATTTTTTAGTAATCTTTCTACAAGTTGTACATTGTAGACTTGGCTTAATCATTAATGTACATTGATGGTTACACATAATTGCAGTAATATTTTTAGATTATTTCCCAAGCAAATTAATATGGTTCAACAAGAGGTGGAGACTTCGCTTTGAAACTAAGAAAGGTTTCCCATAATTTTCATGAGTGGGATGGGCGACATGTGTGGAATCTTACCTTTTACACGAACATGGTAGAGCAACATTGAGATGAAATATAAGCAATAAATAAATGCCTAATCTCTAACAAATTAATTATTTGGATAAACAGGTTGAATATAGGCCGTGTCTGGTGCGGCTTTTCTCTTCCATTTTTTGCCATTTTTTGACCGTTACTTTTGGCAGGCGGATTCCACGTCACTCACAAGTGGTCAAAAAGGACGGCCACTTTTGATATCAAACAGGCAAAAAATCCCTTCTTATTCCAGTGTAATCTGCACCAGACAGATCCATAGTATGAAGGGCGTCAGGATAATTTGTTAGTTTTGCATTTTTGCCCTCTCACGCACTTATTAACTGCAAGTTGAAATAAGCCAGGTATAACGTACTAGATAGTATTAAACAAAACAAAAGACAAACTTAATCACATTCTTCTATTTTTCAATTTTTTTCAATCAAGTAATTCAAAATATCAATTATCAAAGATGCCCGACATGCCCCAGCATCTGTAGTTTCTCCATGTCTCTCGTCAAAGTTTTGTGAATGGTTTATTCACATCTGAAAATTACTGTCCTCTCAAGTCTTAACTTCAAACACCCCAAATCAAGAGACTTACCTCTGGTTTCTGAAAAATGCTACAATCTTATTGTAAACAATATCCTTGGCCGTTTCGCCCATTATGAAATCTGCATGTGCATAATCCTTTATATACTGAACATGGATCTTGTCTTCATCGTGTAATTTAAGACTATCAAGCAAAGTATCCACGTATTGTACATCAGAGAGTGCATCTTCCCCTCCATAACTCAGATAGATGGGCAGATCACCGAGGATTTTTCACAACTAGTAAACCGGAGGTTTTGGTTTGCCGTAATGCTCCTCGTTGAAGTTAACCTTTCCATAGTTGTATCTAGATAGGATTCCATCCTGAACAGCTGCAAATAAATTTTTTTGATAATCGTGGATGTCCGGACCAACTTGCGCGCACCTCGACTAATCCCACGGGGCTCTAAAATTTACAGCCGGGTACTCACCTCAATACCCTGAGAGGACTTGAACTGATGATCAATGGGGAGCAAACCCAATGCCTAACCAATTGAGCAACCCTCATGGTTCAGCTGCAAATAATAAATTTTGACTTATCATAGAATTAATTATCTAGCCAACTTTCAAATTTATTTTTAAATGAAATATAGCCCCCGTTAAATAAAATTTATTTGGGTTAAAATTTTTGAAATACGTGTATAATTATTTTATAGGAGAATATGTGGTTGAATATTAATAAACATGAACCAAACATGGGCTTAGTTACTTTGTCAATGTTCTTTTGGATTAAAGGAAAATGTTGATGTTGTTTTCTAGTTGTTAAACTGACTGACTCGTCAGCTTTTCTATTAACAATCAAAGGTCAATGAACAACTTGGAACAAAAATGACATTTTTAATCAACGTAAAATTTCGCTTAAAGGACCATCAACGTGATGAACGCATGGTCAGCTAACCTAAAGAATGAATCTTTCTATCGGTTGTATAAAGGAGGGATCAGAAACTTACCAAATAAACGAAGTTAAGAAATTGCAAACCTACTTTGAGCCAAATGAACTAGATTTTTAGTTGCTGTAGAATGAAGTTCATTCTTCAAGAAAAGCTCAACAGTGGAGTTATTGAGACAGCAGTTCTTTCCTGCATTTAGAAAATTATAAACAGAACATCAGTCAGTGCACATTTCTTATCCGACTAGACACCACATTAATTTTAACTTCATTTTCATCCTTAATGTTGTTTATTACTGTACAATCTACCTAACAAAACAAACATTTACCCGTAAGCGCATCTAGCAAGTTGTAACAGTCCACCTCTGGGTGGGTACACAATGCCTTGAGAAAGTTGGACACAGGCGCCCTTAATTTGAAAGAACAAGAGAGAAAACCACTTGCTATTAAGTTATTACAAATAGTCGTAATAAAGCAGCAAGTTGAATTAATAATCCGAGGTTCTTTACCCTATAGGATTGAACTCGGCAAGTCCAAACATTGTAGTGATCTGTTGACGACATTAATTGAAAGACACAAGTGTTAAGTTTTCATAAATTACAATTCTACCTACGTAATACAAGAAAACATGTTTGGCTGAGCTTAATAAGTAAAAGATAATATAGTACAAGGAGGCACCCGCACACGTACACGAACCGGGTTCGGGCACGGGCACGGGCACGTGCTCGTGCTCGTGCCGTGCCGAGTGTGAGGTTTGGATAGAATCTCATAGGATATAAGTCTCCCCCCTTCTAAATACTATTGAACTCCTTGAGGTTCGAGCTTAAAAACTTAATTAATAAGTAACTTATAAATAAATAATGTTTTATTGATCTAAATTAGAATAAGTCACTTATTTCCACGTTAATTTAAGGGTTATCTTATAAGTAACTTCCCTTAAATTATCCTATCATATTTGTAAACAAAGCTTAGCAAAACATGCTTGTTAACGATGTGGGGATTTTTCCATATAGTCAACATCCCATGAAACTAAGGGTGTGTTTGATAACACACTTTTTCCATGGAAAATGGAATTCCATTTTCCATCTTTTGTCATGTTTGATATGTTAAATTTTTCATGGAATTCTTTTTCCTCTTTTGCCTCACACGTGCACTTTTTGGTTGAATTGGTTTTCCCACCTTTCTGGTGGGAAAATGGAATTCCACCATTTTTTTATTTTTATTTTTTTTTTGCAATGGAAACAAATTTTATAATCATTTTTTTTTTAGCAATGTAAAAAATTTTTATAAACAATTGTTAAAAAAGATTTCACTTTAATGGACAATTTCTATGAAAAACAAAGTCAAACGAACACTAAACTTTGATGAAAAAAATGATTTTTTTAGGAAATTAAAATTTTTCGTTTTTTTTTTTTTACTTTTTAGCAATGGAAACAAATTTTATAACCAATTGTGGAAAAAAAGAATCACTTTAATGGACAATTTTCATGTAAAACAAAGTCAAACGAACAAAAAATTTAAAAAAACTTTGAGGTGAAAAATTATACCAATCAAACACACTTATTTAACAATTCCCTAGAAAACAAATTTTAGGCAATATTTTCCCTGGAATTTATTTTCTTTCCACCTATTTTCCACCCTACCAATCAAACGGACCCTAAATATCTATATCGTTAACATGTATAAATCCAGAATGAACGAATTAATAATGAAAATAGCTTTTACTTCAACAAAAGCTCTTGCTATAAGAACAGCGAGCTCTTAGTCATGTGACTCAAGTATGCAATTGGACTCAGCAATGCAGCCGACATGACCTTGTCTATTGGTTTCCCTTCAGAGAAGGATGCCAGGGCAATCAAAGTTCCCTGTAATTTTATTCATTAATCATTAATGTTTCAATTAGCATAATATATACACTTTTCTTTAGCTTTCTTGGAGAACTTGTGCTCTTTCAAGATCCTAATCTTACCATGGAATGGCCTATGTAGTGTATTTTCTTCCCGGTTTGTTTGAACATGAACTCAAAAATAGTTGATACGTCATGAAACACCAGATCATCCCACGTCCAACCCCAGAATTCCTGCCTAATTTGATTTTAGTAAGATAAAATTCTACACGTAGTATACCAATTCAGCAAGCTGTATTCTCATTATTCATTCTTGAAGTTCATAAGGCAATATGCAATAGATCAATTGATATAGTCAATCACGGCTAAGGATGCATGTGATTGTTGAGGTGAGGTGTAAAAAAAATCACCCTGGTGTTTAGACGACCATGGCCCTTTATTTTAAGCAAGCCAGACCTATGTGCTTTCACTTTTTCGCAAGTGTTTCTTTAACAAGAGGGCACACGTAGCCGGGTTAGGCACAGCCCACCTCAAAGGACAGCTGCGCCTGTGCTAGGCTTTTACTATGCCAGGAGACCTGGCCATTCCTAGACCAAGCTTTTACCTAGTTGATCCGACATGTTTTGACGCCTCTACAGGTGGCAGGTTAATTCATAACGAAGGGTTAAAACACAATTAGATTCTGTCTATCCAATATTAAGGATGATAAGCGACAAAAATACTGGAGTACTACCGTACTAGTATCAAGAGTCACACGTCGCCTACTGAATCTGGTTCCCCTGACGTTGGAAATCCACGCATCAAAGCCATTATCAGCCAATATCATTGGCAAAAAGGATTTACTACCAGCCATGTCATTCCATCCTGCACCAAGAATTAACCATCCACAGATTCATTTACTTCAGCAAAAATACAAATAAATGATAAAAAGAAGTATACAAAAAATAAAAATAAAAATAAAAAATCACCAGTATGAAATCAAAAGAATATAAACAAAAACAAAAATACTCTTGAAATTACAAGAAGTCAACTAGCCTACCTATCACAGTTTCTGTTTTGACTAGATTCTATGGCATTGTACAACACGTGAAGCATCAAGACAAATCAAGAACACAGGACGTGCCAACAAGCACTAATTGCAGCTTGCAAGTATTGTTGAGAGGGGACTGGCCATTGTCAAAAACTGGCACCAGCTTAGCGGTGTCAAAGTGAGTCGGCCCAAGCTCACAGATCACACATAAATAAATAAATAAACTTTGAATAGACAAACTTGAAAACACATTAAAACCCGACTCATCTTGGGACAGGCTTGTGAGACTGTACGGTCAAAAATAAATGTGGTAGACCAAACTCGAACCAGCCCTCTACGCACAGCTGCGCTTGGCAAGACTGGTACTGCAGTCTGCTGCAGCAGATTTTTCGGACCTTGAGATGACATTCATCATTTTCTCTGCATTGACAAATTAACCATATTTCCTTGGGAAATGGATCCTGGGGAGATCCTTTCTCTCAGGAACGGTATAGTTTCTGTTGTAGTTCAGAATCAGATTTAGTGAATGCGTAGTTATAAAGAGAAAAGAGCATCTTTCTTAGAGGTTAACACCTAACATCAGTACTGGACGTACTACCACTCCAGTTAAGATCAATAAAGCTGTACTGCCAAACTAATCACCTTTAACGTGCTTATAAGCTTAGCCAAACATGTTGATAAAAAAGCATGATACCTACCACAAGTTGACAAGAACCATGTTGCAACAACAGTACAACACCGGTGGCCTATTCGGCCCACCACTGCAACCTCCAACGCGGCCTTGGGGAATTCTTTGCACGCTTAATAAACCCATCATCAGTTAATACTTGGGATAGGCATGCTTTGTACATTAGCCGTTATAATTAGAGAGTTAAATAAACTCTGTTTCTCTCATTGAGGCCTTACATCAAACTCCTGACATTCGTAATTGTGGGTTTAAAGTGGTTTAAATAACATTTATTGGGCTTGCACTTGTTTGTGACCATTAGATATTTTGAATGGTTGGGATTTCACCTAGATTGAGATATTTTTCTTTGGCTTGCTTTGGAAGCTTTTGGACGCTACTTTTCAAAATTCAAATGGGCACAAGACTTTTTACTACATATATTAATATTTAAAAGGATCTCTTTCTCTTTCCTTGAACACAAGTGAAACCTCTCTTCTCTTGAACTCTTTGGTCCGTCTTTTCTCCTTTCCTGCCTTGTACCATGAAATCAACCTTGTAGCTTGTTAATGTGGGATTATTGTGTAATACTCAATCTTGAAATAGTCGTTGAGTAGGGCAGATTTCTCGCTAGGCTTAGGTTTGTTTTGTGGTTTGTTCTTCGCCATTTTGGGAGATCTCATGATCAATGACCTTAGCCATAGAATGAAAAGTTGTGAACCGGTTCTCTAGCTCTCTAAGGATGGCGATTTGCATAGCATGGGGGTTGTTCTTGAGCCTAGACATTCTACCATTTTCGGCCAGTAAAAGGGAAGTTACTCTCGGCTTTGCCTAAGTCTTGCTCTCGGTTTTGACATTTTATTTCGGTTTCTATGTATATTTGGGTTCTCATGATTTATTTCACTCTTGGTTTCTATGGTTTCTGTTAAGCATTATATATATATGTTAACTGTGTATTGTGAGTTGAAGATTTCTAGTGTTATTTCCCAACAGTAATCATGTACAGCAACCGCCGCTGCACACATCTCCTCCCGCTACCGGGTCAGAATTATCATCTACTGAAACAGAAAGGCCGCAAGTCCGGCAAAATGTGTGAAAATGCAGGACTAGAAGGAAAATGCACAAGGTAAAGAAAGCATGACTGGAGAGACTATGGGGAGCCATTTCTTGCCTTGTTTTACGTGGTCTGAGATTTATAAAGTGGTTGGGAATGGGGATTTGAATTTCGACATATCATGTACAAGTCAGTTTTTCCTACATGAAAGTTTTTTTAAGTTGAATTATGTTATTTGTACACCCATTTATGCTACCTTGTTGACACATGCGGTTTTGTCAAAAATCATTTATTGCAAAAACTATTTTTTGTTTAAACTATCCAATGAATGAATATCGTATAAAATTATGTAAATTAAAATATAAAAGGAGATGTACACCAAGCATGATTTACGTCTTTTCATGCGAGTCCAATTTATTTTTCAATAAAGTTTAATACACGTACAATTTTCATCAATAAACTAACGATATCTATTACACAACACAAAACAAAATTGTTCTTTTTTCTCTTCTTTTTTCACACCGTCGAAACCACTGGGTCCAAATCACTAAACATATAATAAGGGAACATATGATAGTGAGGGCAACCACAATACATACCGGCCTTTTCCATAGAAAAGGGAAAAGGGAAATTTGTGTTACAATAACATAGGTTATTGCTTCTGTGAACATAGTAGCGAGATAATCCCAACGTGTTACATAACGAAAATATTGTACAATTATTCAGTTTCCATCTACTAACTTCAAGATACTTTCAATTGCTAAATAAAAACAGAGAGAGAACAATTTGCAACTCTAATAATCAAGCCACTGTGGAGTGATATTTTAATCAAGTTTTAACATTTTCAAATATACACTCGATCAAGTTGTTAAAGTTTGTGGAAATGGATTCTGTGCAGATTCCAAGATTCAGGCTTTCACCGTATAAGTTGTGCAAAAACTCCGCACCCGATTCATCTCTGTCCAACGCTACGTGAAGGGCTCATCCTCTTTTTCCTTTCGCTAAAGCTATGGCAAGAAATCAACCTTGGAAGGCAAGACTTCACTGATTTGTCCTCGGGTCTGAAAAGTCCATTCAATGTTCTTTCACTACTATACGCAAAGTTAGCTCCCGAAACATCAGGCGAGATGACTGCAGATTTTGGTGGGAGAACAACGCTTGAAACCACAACTTTCACTTCTGCATCATCCACACACTGGTTACCAGGTGCATTTTGTTCGTCGGAATCATGATCAACTTGTAAGCTCTCCTTAAACAGGTCCGAGAGTTTCTTTTTCTCATCTGCAGGAGATGATACGGGTACAGAAACAGAGTTTCCTACAGAAGAGCTGTGATGGACTGGAGTACTACCTAGAGATGGAATGAAATCTGCATTCAAGACAACAGAATGTCGATATTAGAGTGCAACAATAACAAAATGGACTTGAACAAGTACCCAGCAAGAACAAGAATTTAGAAAAGCTGCTGTTAAAGTGCCGTAGAGATTGAGAAGACGCGTAATGATCTCCACTCTACATCAGTTTTCTACTTTAAAATCTTCAAATAATGTGATGATTAGAAAAGAGCCACGACAAATTCAAATATGAAACTTGAAATACTAATTGCCCGACTTTATCCTTTTGTTTCAAGTCAATCGCTATGTATGCTTTGTCACTAAGGGAGTCGTGTCCATTATATTTTCCCCACCATCAGGCTACATTTATATCGGTCTGCTTAACGGACTCACTCGACGAGATCAGTAACTAATTGTTTATTAATGAATGAAAATCCTGGATGCTGGTTTTGACCCCATTTCTTTTGGGAGAAAGGCAACTTTGCTATCTCTGTTCGAACCGAGAGATCGTCAGATATCTAATATTACAACACGTGTCTTACCACCGCTAATGCTAGAGAAATCATCTTCACAATCTGACTCTAACCAAGGCCGAGAATCAAAGAAGGCTTCCTCTTTGCTACCTGCAATATATCAAGGCACATCTCCCATTAGTATCACGAATTTTACAGAGCAAAGCTTCACAATAGTAGAGTACACTTTTCTAAGCTTAAAAAGTTTACTTATAAGAAAAATTACTTATAAGTAAATAAGTTCATTCTAAAATAACTAAATGTTCTATTAGTGAAAGTTGAAATTAAGTTATATAAACTATTTTCTTTTCCATTTCACTTTTCTTATTTCTATCTGTTTGTAACTTTTGCATGGGGTACTCTTCTCTACCAAATCTACTGCCCATAAGATCATAGTCAACAAGTATTGAATGGGAGTGGCTACACCCTTAAAATTTTCTAATCGAGAAACAATTGCACTAGGTTCATCATCTCGTATTTAATCCCTTGGAGGAAAATGCTTAAAACATAAATATCAAGCCATGATTAAGAAATAGATTCTTCAGTAATTCAATAAGACGATTATTAATTCCCATATAACACTTTTCCAGTTTATTCAAACATATCAATCTCATGGCAATGTCACTAACTCTGCACCATCCTTAACCCAACATAAGAGGTATAACGATATTTCTATCCATGCCGTTATTCCAAAAAAGGAAAAGGGAAATAAAGTAATCGTCCCAAAATAAAGAAACAGAACACCTAGACCCGCATTAGGGTTAACGGAAAGAACTACTACAACTATCATCAAGAAATTTTGAAAACTTTAGGCGAATTAAGCAGTGTTTATATAGTTGTTTCTCTGCATACATGATTTTATTGTGATGCACCTATAATGCAAAAAGTAGGAAAACAAATCTGAAACAGTGATCATACTACAAATTATGCATCTACCTATATTGCCTTTGTTTGGGCTCCATTTTAATGGGAATTTGGGGAAAATGAGTTTTAGAATAATGATTTTTTGAAAATGTGTGGATAAAATAAAAGAATTTTTTTTTCGATTTACGTGTAATATTATTTTATGGGAAAATATATAATTGAAAATGAATTTTGAAAAAATGATTTTTTTGAAAATATTGGGGCCAAACATAAGCAATATTCTTGAGCAAGGCTAAATGAGAGAATAAATGAATCGCTTAATTTTACCTTTTCTGGAACATATAATTTGACGGGTTAATTTTACAAACGATCACTGAAGTTACCTAAAAATCACAAAACGGTCACTGAAATTTAAAATTTGCGACAAGGGTCACTAAAGTTTCAGGAACTTTCACAAACGGTCACTGAACTTACTTTTAGGGCTGTTTTGATGTTAATTAAAACTTAAGGACAAATATAAGTGGACATAGAAGCTTGAGGACCCTCAAGTGCAAATTCTCTTGCAATTAAGGCCCAACAGAGCCAGCATTGTCCCCCTGTGGTGTATCATGCTTGCTACTAATCAAATCATTTTTCCCGTCTGTTGGTTTCATAGATATTGAACTAATTTTGCTATGATCTGCATCTCCTTTCTCCGGCAATGTGCCTTCCATTTTCTCCGGCAACGTGCCTTCCATTTCTCCATCTTGCTTGATATCATTTGGAATACTGTTCAACTCTTTACCATTATGTTCTTTGAACACTTTTACATTTGTCTCCTCCCATGTTTCTTCGTATTTTCCCTTTGTGTCTTGGACCACGTTCAAATCATTTTGTTCATATGATTTCTTAGTTTCTCCTGTGGGTTTTTCTACTTTGCCTGAGGATGTTTCATGTCTCACCTCTCTCCTTACTGCAGTTCCTGTCCTATTTCCAGAAATTTTCTGTGTTTTCAAAATTTTATTTTTCCCTCTTCCCTCAGTTTCTACTGCACTACTCCTGCCCTTGGAAATAGTCTGACCTCCCTTTAATTTCTCTCTTTCCTTCTTCTCAAGGACATCTTTATCCAGCTTTCCCTCGGTTTCAACTGCAGTGCTATTGCCTTTGGAAATGGTCTGACCTCTCTTTGCCTTCTCTCTTTCATTCTTCTCAGGGACATCTTTATCCAGCTTTCCCTCCTTTTCAGCTGAACTGCTTTTGCCCTTAGAAATGGGCTGACCTCCTTTTTTGTTCTCTCTTCCCTTTGTCTCAGGCACATCTTTATCCAGCTTCACCTCAGTTTCAGCTGCATTGCTCTTGCCTTCAGAAATAGTCTGCACTCCTCGAACGTGGTATTGCAAAGATGTCACCCACACAAAAACAAACGTCTAAAAAAATGTTAACAAGCCAATCAATTTGCCCAATGCTTAAACAATACACAGCCAATTGCTTACTGTCCAAAAAATATCTCGCTCACTGTTCAAAGAACTCTCAGCTTATTGTCCAAAGAAATATCACACTCACTGTCCAGTTTGCCCATATCACGCTCACTGTCCAAATCCAACTTCTACGTTCATCGCACCACCCCTGCCACCATTACGAGCGCTGCACACCGACCAAATTGCAGATGACGCAAACCACAGTTAAAGCTCACCGAATTGATCAATGCCAATGAAACTAGAATTCCGATGGGAGACCGCCGTTGTACCAATGTAAGACTCGCATCGCTGCTTGATGCACCAACGAGTCGACACACCTACGGATTGGAAGATTAGGGCACGATTTTCTCCCAAAGAGCCTAAGAGTTGAAATCGTGAATTGTGGATTTCAATCTTTTGCAAGAGAATTTGCACTTGGGGGTCATCAAACTTCTATGTCCACTTTTTTTTGTCCTTAAAGTTTTAATTAACATCAAAACAACCCTAAAAGTAAGTTCAGTGACCCTTTGTGAAAGTTCCTAAAACTTCAGTGACCGTTGCTGCAACTTTAGTGACCGTTTTGTGATTTTTAGATAACTTCAATGACCGTTTGTGAAATTAACCCATAATTTGACGCCACCTAGATTGGTGTTTTAATACCAATGTTGCTAGATAATATTATTCAATATTTTGGCATGAAATTATCAACACAAAAACTATATCCTCTTGGTAGTGTGAACTCTAAGAACACCATGCAATCTATTGTCTACAACCATCATAACATCAATTTTTCCGAAATATACCAAGTTTATTATATTCCATTTTTTTGTCCTACTAATAGACGCAAGGAAATATCATGAAGGAAGAAAAATTTTAATTTGTATTAAAAAGCCTTCAAAGTTCACAAGTTAAATATATTCATCAACAAGAAGACAAGGAACCTCAACAAAAAAAAATAAAAACGCAGAGTGAAAAACAAAACAAATTACATGAAATTACTTGAGTGGCCAAACATGATTTTTGAAATTTACATTTTTTTTTTTTTAAACTAACCAAACTTAAAATTTTTTAGAAGAAATCATAAATAATAATTTAACTTTTAAACACGCTCAAATTAAAATTAAGGTGAAAATAAAGAAGCAGATTTGTTACGGGCCTACAAAGGCCCTCCACCTTGTCCATCCACCTCATCCGCTATGTGTTGGACGAACTGATCTAGAGAGATCACGTGGCAGACGAACCGAATTCATGACGGACGAACTGATTCCATTACTCAACGCTATTGCCCCCACTTGGTAGAAGAGTCGAACCCATCCGTCATTCACGGCGGATGCAAATGCCCGCACTCCGCGTTCATTGCGCTTTACAACCCGCCTTGCCACACCTTTACCAAGATCTTTTGTGAGGAGATCTCTCCAAAGTCAAGTCCTTGACTGATTGATGAGACGTGTGGTAGGTTATAAACGATCAACTCAGTTGATATGTCAAAAATCATTGAACGACCGCCAACCTATGGATTGACAGATTGACGTCTATGAAATGATGACCCCATTTGGGATCTGAAGCCACATGTCCCCCCATCCAATGGTTCTCTTCTTCCTTTCTCTAGTATAAATACTCCCACACTATGATAAGGGGGGGTTCTCATTTTAATCTTTGCATTTTACTCTTTTTAACTCTAAAAAGTCTTACACTATATTTACACACATTCTCAACCACGTCCCAGTGGCTATTTCACCGTCGGGCACCACTTTTCGATTAACTGAAATACTGACTTGATTGTCGGAGTGCTCGCAGCCACTTCCACCCCCACCAGAAAAGGCCGCGAGTGACTAACGGTGTGCTACCGTATGCAGGGAGAAGCATATGTGAAGATGAGACCACATGACAGACGAACCGAATTCATGACGGATGAAGTGATTCCATTACTCCGAAACGAAACACTATTATCCCTACTTGGAGTGTGTTTGGTAGAGATTAAAATCGGATTAAAATTGAAAAAATAGCCGTTATTGTTGACTTTTATTAGATGAGTGGGTCCCAATAACGGCCATATTTTCAATTTTAATCAGCTTTTTAGTTTTACCAAACAGGCTAGGATGAAGTGATTCCATTACTCCGAAACGAAACACTATTATCCCTACTTAGAGTGTGTTTGGTAGAGATTAAAATCGGATTAAAATTGAAAAACTAGCCGTTATTGTTGACTTTTATTAGATGAGTGGGTCCCAATAACGGCCATATTTTCAATTTTAATCAGCTTTTTAGTTTTACCAAACAGGCTCTTGATAGAAGAGCTGAGCTCATCCGCCATTCACAGGGGATGCAAAGGCCCACACTCCGCGTTGATTGCAACCTGCCTCGTCACACATCTACCAAGATCTTTTGTGAGAAGATCTCTTCAAAGTAAAGTCCTTGATTGATTGATGGGACGTGCGACAGGATATAAACAGTCAACTCAGTTGCTATGTCAGAAATGATTTAATACCCGCCAGACTTATGATTGACATATTGACGCCTATGAAAGGATGACCCATCCAGGATCCAAAGCCCTGTGTCCCCATCCAGGTTCTCCTCTTCCTTTCTCTTGTATAAATACTCCAGCACCTGAAAAAGGCCACGAGTGACTAATGGTGTGCTATCGTGCGCAGAAAGGAGCATACGTGAAAACTTATTCTATTGACAATGTGTTGGAGCCATTTTTCGGGTAAACAAGATTAAACAATGTAGAGAGAGATTACAAGAAGTTAAAAGAGTTGAAATTATAAATAATCCACAGTACCATTTGCATTACTAATTCAAATAGAGAGAGAGAGAGAGAGAGAGAGAGAGAGAGAATAATTTTTTACATCGAAAATACATCAATAAAAATGAAAAATCCAGAAACATTGCAAGAAAGAAGATGATGTCATACCAAAATCACGAACATTGTATATTGGGTTAGATTTGAGGGCCACATCAGCAACCGCAGGATCCCCGCCGGTGATCACAAGCTTGTTATTTTTGGAGCCGAATGACAGCCGGAGTTTCACGGCGGATTCCCGGTCTTTGTGCATCGAAACACAGGAACCCATTTTCCCCAAAATAAACCCAGAAACACCCCTTCAAAATTGTTTCTTTTATATTCAAAAAGAAAATTTTGAGAAGTGAGAGACGAGAAGGGGACCATTGGCGAGAAACAAGAGTACAGTAGACTTAGGAGGAGTGGCTGAGTAAGCTTACTGGAAATGGAAATTCATTAATTAATGGAAATGACATTTGAGTTGAGAGATTTTGAGGCTTCAAAGCAAAGTTTTCAGGGGTGTGGGTCCAACGTCAAAAAATGGTAGATATTCTCGGAGTTTGTCATGAGGACCCCCGTTGGTGTACAGGGGGCCTGTATACAGGGGCCTTTCCCTTGTCATGATTAAGCCTTCGATTTGCTTTTTAAGGTTGTTTCCAAAGGATTAAATTATAATTAAAAATGAATAATAAGCCATTCTTTGATCCCTATTTATTTCGAAATACATTTTTTTAATCACGTATTTTTTTAATAAAATAATATTACATGCAACTTAAAATTTTTCTTCATTTTTAACTACACATTCTTCATCAATTTACTATTTCAGAATGCATTTTACAAAAAAAAAAAGGGGCCTCAAACATACCTAAATAAGTGAGTAATTTCATGAGTGAAAAATGATTTGATTGTTTATAAACAGTATATAAACATTAGCTAAACATAAACTTTATAAAAGTTTGCAAAGCATGAACCGATTAGTAAAATGCAACAAGAAAGAAGTAATAATCGATTCAAATGAAATATGGGCTTGTTTAATATATAGATGTGTATACAAATAATATATGTGCATACTTTTTGTTCACGAGTGTATAGATATTCATTAATCATCATTTTGGATAGGCTTGTCTTTTTATATACTATCTTGTTGGAAATTGAGACCAATTACTTTATTTGTATAATGAATCCTTGTTCGAAAAATTATTAGAAGCAAATATATATATATATATAAAGAAGGAGAAAAAAACATATGAGCACAAAAAATTACGTAGATAACTTTTAAACGGAAAAAAATTAGATCATGAATGGTAGAGATATTTTATAATATAAAAAAAAAATTATAGAATCTTTTACACAAACCTCAAAGTCCTCAAGCATCCTCCAAAACTTGATGAGACTACAGTTGATTCCAAGTCTCACCAATAATATGCATAGATTAAGTTTAGGAAAATTCAGCATGCTGGTTTATTGCTTCACTATATAGCAGATAAGTGATAGGATCAAACTCTTAATAACATCTTTAAAAAACTCTTTAAGTAGATGATGCTCTCTATTTTAAAAATTCAGCTCTTAAAATTATATTTCAAAAGACTCTTTAAATTAATATTTTAAAGCAAAGAGTGAGTTTGGTTGCAACCCAGGTGTTCTAGCCCGAATAACAACCAAGTTTGAGGCAAACAAATACAGGGCATGACTCTTAAAATTCGAATCTCCTGAGAGGTAATCAAGTCTGTAGCATAATTTCTGATGTTAAAGATCTTCAATAGAGGCAATAACGGAGCATACTTTTCATATTGTTGGCTTATTATGATTGTTAAAAGTAATATTAGTATGTTAGATTCCAAGAAAGATTTAGAAACTCATATTTTTAAGGACTCGAGATTTTATTTCTGATTTTTCGCTGATTATACAATGGAGTAGAGCCCTTTTATAGAGGAAGAGCCTCCTTCTACTTTTAGACCAACAAACACAATAACATGGACTAGTACAATTATTACACAAGTGGACACACGATTTTTGATAAAGTGGAATCTACTTTAATAAAGCGAACAGTATTTTATCAATTATTTTGTGAAACAATAGGCAACCCATACACATTACAAAGTGACACCTTAGATATTAGGTGATCTTTGTGAATCATGGGGTGCCCAGATTTGCTGCCATGGCTGGTTCATCCGAATCTTTAGAGTCTAAAGGTAGTCCTACTGTTTTGCACCAAGAAATATTTTCATTTTTCTCTCTTTCCTTTTCTTCATCGAGTTGTTGTTGAACATTTTCAAGATTGTCGGGTCGAAAGGGTCAAAAGAGTAAGCCTATGGATCTTGAGACTCTTGGAGTTGATACATTGTAGGTTCTGACTAGCTTGAGCTTTTTCCTTCTTGAAATATATTTTCTTTCCCTCTTTTCCTTGTGAGATGTGGGTTTTCTCATCATGTGTCAACTGTCAAGAGTGGTACAAAGGACATTTTCATTTAACATTTTCCAAATTTTTCTCCAAGTTTTTGTCCTTTAGGAGTGTCTTCTGTGTACTTATCTGTCTGCCCCAGGCTCTATGTTCGTCGTCCTAAATACAGTTGGTTTCAATAATTGTCAAAATGATAATCTTTAGGAGGAATGATTAGATACCAATTGTGAGTTTGGTTTAAGCTTTTCATATGAGCCTGAATGTCCAGTTGAATCCTTTGAGCGTAATCCATTGGAAGAGTTTTCCATGGAGCATCATCTTCAATTTTAGGCCAAATTTTTAGAGGGATTGTTTGATTAATATGTGCCATTTTTCTATGAAATGTCTTGATTTCTTGATGATATCGTTCTCATTGTCTATGAAGATTGAATGACTAAACCGTATTTCTCAAACATGAGAGAGGTGTTCATAATATCCAGATTCATTAAAATAACAATGGCTTTGGAACATTGGGATTACCTGGAAATTAACACACAAAGTTCTAAGATCTTTATTTTTTAAATAAAGATTTCAAGATGTCTAATGAGAGGGTGGATAAAACCATTCAAAAAATCTTACAATTTCATCGTTTAAGTGAGGAATGAATTCTACGTAATCCTTAAAAAGTTATGAAGTTCTTTTTGAAAGCCAAGAAACCATGGTATCATCATTAAAACATATTGTAATTTGATATATCTAAAAAAGATACCATAGAAAACACAAAAGTTCTTTTGACATGTTTCTTGAATATGTTCTGAATTAAAATAAAAAAAGGTTTAAAAATGAATATTCTAAATGAAAGACTCCGAGAAGGTGGATCTCATTTAGCCTAATAATAATGGTCTGATATTTAACATGAGTTTCTTTGATCTTGAGTAAATAGTTCGATTTTCGATGAGAGTTTGAAGTTCAGGATGGAAGTTTTAAATGGGAAAATTTTGTGTAGATGAGTTTGTCATACATATGGTAGGGATTTGTAATTGGATAAAATGCTTTATCCTAGAGAGCAAATCAAGCAAGAGATTGTGTTTGCCTTTGATGTGTTTGACTACAAAGTCAAAGTTGAAAAACCATCCTGCCCATCTTAAAAGTTGTGAGTTTGGGATCTTCATCTTTTTGAAATTCAACATTTGGGGAAATGCCTTCATGTCCATTTCTACAAAAAAATTGTGACCAATAAGATGAAACTAAAAATTTTCAATTCCTCATTTTACTGCAAGAATCTCACTGAATGTATAATGGCAATGTTTCTCAAATTATTTGAATATACCACTCTTGTAACCACAAATTTTTCTCTCGCCATTTGTTTTCTTCTAGTAGCATTGCTTCCCAATGCAAATCTCTAGCATCTGTTTGTAGAATTTTCTTTCCATCGGTGGGAGTTTTTAGTGCTTGGAAGGTTATGTGTTTCTTGTTTAATTCTTTTGATAGCCAGAGTTTGCCTGGATGAACATTGTGGAGGGTTTTTCTTAAGCATTTCCTGTAAAGGTCGTATAATAGGAGCCAGTGCTAGAATAAATTAATCATGTAGTGTACCACATCAAAAATTGTTAAATTTGCTGTTTTGTCAAATTCTCATCAAGAAACTTGAGAAGCTCTTGAGCAATGTGTGGTTGGAATGAATAACTTCCAATTTTTATATGCATCCCAAGAAAATCAATTTCATACACGGTAATGTTCATTTTTTTTTTTGGGACAACATGATCCCATATTTTGTGACAATTTATGTGAACCTCTGGAGCAGCAACTCATGAATATCCGTAAACTCATAGAACAATATGAGCTAGTAAATTAATATTGTTTTGGGTAGTCGTAGCAAAATTTTTACCATTGCCTTTTGAAACAAAGATGGTGCCTTTTTAAGACCAAAAGACATAACCGTCCATTGAAAATGTTGATTGAGTACTCCCAATTTCCAGAAACCCGCCTTAAGATCAAACTTGGAAAAGATTTTCGCCTTAGCCAGATTTGCGAACATTGTCTTCCTATTAGGGAAAGGAAACTTATCATTTGCAAGAAAATGATTTAGCAGCTTATAATCAATGACAAGTATTAACTTCCCTCTAATTTGTTCACTTCTTTTGTTAACATAGAATAATTGGTGCGCCAATTGTGATGTAGTGGGCTCTATGAGTCCTTTCGACTATAATTAAGAAAATTCCTTTGTGGCAAGCTCCAAATGTTCAGGACTCATTCCCATGTGACTCGCTTTTGTTGGGTTGACATCTTTATTCTTTTTGAAAGGTAGTGTTATAAAGAAGTTTGGATTTTTCCAAAGAGCCTTTGTGCATTTGGTAAGGAATTCTATGTGAGATTCTAAACAACAATCTTTTATAAGGATTTCTGTTATGGTTTGTATTGTAAGGGTAAAGTATGTGACTGGCTCAATGTAAGGGATAAAATAAGATTACATTTGAGACCATTTGAAATAAGTCTAACTCGTTTTCCCCATAAGTGTTTGATAAGATCAAAACCAATGACAAGATCCTTTCCTGGTAATGATAATCCAAGGAGTTTATGGGAAATATTGAGTTCGGGGAAGAATTGGAGTGTTACTGGTTTACTAATAAATTATGTGGCAAAGTACTCATTATTGGCTGCTTGAAAGATCTTTTGGTAGGGTTTCCACATGTTTTCAGGGAGTATGGTTAGGTTAGGAATTGAGAATGCCACTCAAGTAATAAGTACTGTAGCAAAGTACTCATTATTGGCTACTTGAAAGATCTTTTGGTAAGGTTTCCACATGTTTTCAGGGAGTACGGTTGGGTTAGGAATTGAGAATGCCGCTCATGTATCAATGTTGCCACCGTGATTGGTCTTTCATACTTTTTTGTAAAGAGTTTGATTTCAACCATTAGTACTGCTAGGATAGATTTATGACCTGCATCCCAAATCATTCTTGCATACTCTCAATGCTATTGTCACTGGTATTCAAGAGCAAAGATAGTTTCTTGTGACTGTTGTTCTTCTTTTGAAAATAATAATTCCTTTCTTTTGCTTGGAGAATTTTTTACAAAATGACCCATTTTGCACAAATAAAACAATTTTTTCCCTTTTTCGTGAATTTTTTTCTGAAAAATCTCATTTTGGGAGAAAACTTGGAAAAAAAAAATTTCTTTTCAAAGTTCTACTTTTGAATTTTCTAAGTTTTGAGCATCCACATTCTCTTTCAACCTGTCTATATTTGATTTTCAAATCTGGCTGATCATAAGCTTCACCCAATTGTATTTCCTTTATGTTGAAGTATGAAGAATTTTCTTCGGTTACATAGTTTTTTCAAGGTTTTTAATACCCAATTATGAAGCTCTCCGATAGATGTTTAAGATAATGCATGTCCTTTCAGCTCTATCATTCTACGAGTTTTTTTGACCAAGGAGTTGTGGAAGGGATTCCATGTATGCTTGCTTGAGATTAGTATCATCAATTCCTCCAAGAATATAATATCGTTTCATGATTGCTTTAAAGTGTTTGTCCAAATATTTTGGCTTGTAGCAACAACACTTTAATTAGAAGAATACTTCGAGGGCCTTTTCTTTTGCATGGTCTGGTTTTCCACAAAACTCCTAGTGCAGATTATCAAAGAAGTTGTTAAGATCTTGTGTATTTGCCCACCGTCGTTGTCTATAACTCCCAAGTGATACGAACCATTCTTTCATGAGACCCATGAGCCTGGCCAGAACTCCTCTGATGACTATATTATGCATCACATCAGGCTTTGTCAATTTGTAGTACTCCATGCCATCATCTCATCTCTTGTAACCTCGTTGTCCATTGAGAAAGCTGGTATATCATTGAGAGTAAATTTGTCAAATAAATTACTATGCGAGGAATAGAAATTATTTGTAATTGTTTGGCTTTCTTCTACATCAAGCAACTTTTCATCTTCATGTTGTCCAGAGTATGCTTCACTAGATGATTCCTTAACTTTTGGGTCCCTTTGTGTTTCGTCAGCCATATATAAAGGATTGTCATCTTCATTTAAGGAAGACTTATAGGGCTCAGAACTAGTGTCATTAGTTATGAAAGTGGATTAAAATTGTGACTCGGTTGGGTTTTGGATCTTTCATTTTTCTAGGAAGGTAGGGATAGGGTTTTTTTTATCATCATTTGTGTTGGTTTTTGGGAAGGATTGTCTATTAATTTTACTTGTTTAATTGCTTGTGATGGTCTTTTTGTAACTTTGGATGGCCTCATCTTTCTTTCATATTCTTTAGGAGTGAATAAATAGACAGTTTTATAGTTTGATATTTTTTGTGAGGTGGTTAGATTGTATGTCGAGGATTGTGTTGATGAGGAGGATGGCCAATTTGTGCTAGAAGGAAAGAAGGTTTGGGATTCCATATCAGTCAATTGATTTTTTAATTGCTTAATTTCCTTTTATTGGTCATCAAAAGGGAGTCGTTTGGCTAGAAAGGGTCATGATTTCATTATGAACAGTCTCTGTTCTTTGTTTGCAGGCTTCAATGGGGAAGGATAATAAAATAGTTTGTTGTTTAAGAGTCATTTCAATCCTTTGCTGACTTTCATCAATCCTTTTGAGGAGAGAATACTGTTTCAAAGCATTTTCGAATTACTAGTTCAGCACTATTTCTACAGGAGAAATCTTGTTAATTGATCCATCTACTTTTCTGGTTTTTGGATTTTTTTTTTTTTTGACTTTCCACATATAATCTAATTAGTCTTTTTTAAAACTCTCCGTAGGGTAAGATTTGTTGGAGGATGAAACATAGTTGTAGGTACAACGCCAACATTTGATGGCTCCAAGTCTTTACCACGATCCTTCCAATCGCATTGTTTATACTTTCGACAGTAACTATCATCATCATTCCATCTAGTAGGAGCAATTAGTTCATCCGTTCTAGGTAGAGGAGTAAATTTGACGTAATAATCAAATTTACTAGAAGGTTCTCCAAGCAACCCAACAATATGTTCTTTGTTTTAAAATGCTTTATGAAGCTTTTGTTGACTTCTTTTCTTCATTCTCCTTCTCCTAGGAAGAGAAAACTCATCGTCAACTTCAATGCTCAAACAATTGGGACAAAAACAAATATCCTAAAATTCATAGCCAGAATTATGAATTCTAATGTAAATGGGTTTTCCATTTGATGGCCAGAATTGTCAGTCAAAGCCAAGCCTAACTGTCAGAGAAAATCACGTAAATGTACGGAATTATTGGAGAGTAATAATATAGTAAGAAAAATATCATCCCGCAAAGAATAAACTTTAATTTGAATTGTATTAGTTTATTATCAAATTCGAATATACATGACACAATAGAGATTTAGTTGATTATTTCTAGTTATTATACTAATTATCCAAAGTTGGTTTGTATGAAATATGAGAAGAATATGTTGGACTTACGAATTCATCTATCATTTTCATATTTTCAATTCTCGACTTAATTAATTTAGTGTGATTTGTGTCTACTTAACAATCGATCATCCATTTTTATCTAACTATCTCTTTCAAGGTAAGTTAAACATATTCTAAGGATGACCCGATTATATTCCTATTTCGAATTTATGTGCGAATTAATGCATTAAAGTACACGATTATCTAGATGATTGCATGCGTCATACATGTTATTCTTAACATATGTCACCCATGTGTTTATCTTGCACTGTTCTAGGCCTATTGTAAACTTTTCGATATTGCAACAAACAACTAATTACCTAATTGGTGATCAAGCAATCAAGTAATAAGAAACATGCAAGATTAATCAAGAACATAAAAATACACTAACTACTTGGTATTTGAATTAAAAATAAACAGTAATAGGTATCATCTTCAAACAACACGAAGAGAATTAGTATATCACGTTTCTAATGAATTTACATAAAGAAATATGAAAAGTCATCACCCAAAAAATTAGTAAATACAAGAAGAATGATAGGGAATCAATTTCTTATTCTTGATCTTCAATCATGAGGCTCGAATCTTCAAATCTTGATGTTAAGTGCCTTGTATTACATTGCTAGGCTTGTTCTCTACATAAGAATATGTTGTTCTCCTTTTTTTGCATCTTGAATTAGGTTAAATTACAGCTACAATCTCGTTTGAGTATAGAATTTCATTTGAAGAAGGAAGTTAGCCCGATTGCCTCTTTTTATACTAGGCGATCACATGGTAGGATGGCCAGTGATCGTATGGTTATCAATTTTAACTCTCAAGGTTGTCAATATAGGGACAACAATCGTTATAAGGTGCGATCGCACCCCTCAATAACTATGGGACCAACTACAAGATAGTAACTAACTTTTCTCCTAAGGTTTAATTTAGTCACTTTTCTCCCAATTTCAATTCTTTGTCCTCCAATAACACCCAATTGATCTCGTATGTTCCTCAACCATCATTCCTTAGTCCGAGTCAACTTTTGGATTTTTGTGATTTGATCCTAGAACTTTGGAATTCTTCCTTGTTACCCAAATTTCATTCATATCTTTCGATTTCACTTTTAAGCATCTAGTTTCACGTAACAAATAGTATATACATGAGATTAAACTATAATTCATCATAATTAATTTTAAATATTCATATTTAACGAACTTGATAAGAGCATGAAATGCACTTACCAAACACCCTCAAACTTTAGCATTTGTTTATTCTCAAATAAAATTATAACATATCTTAACAAGCAATGTGTAACAAAATTGGTCAGAAAACCTATCGTTTGTCTTAGAATTGGAATCATTGTGTCAAATATATGACTTCAAAATCATGCTACAAAATCCAATCTCTACGTATTCGATGTAAAATTGATGTGAGTGTGTGAAGATTAAAGTAAAATATCATAAATTCACAAATTGATTCAATTTTCAAGCCTTGATAGTAAAATATGTCATTTCTTCACTTGTAATATACACATCCCCAAGCTTATTATTTAACTTTCTTCTATGGTGTAATTTAAGGTTGAATTCATATATTAATTCTTACTATTTCTAGTTTGGATGGATCTTACTAATTATAAGTTACTATCTCAACAAATTGGAAATCTCTTATATTTTGATTGCTCCAACATCTAAGATTCAACGAGGCAATCCATTGTGAAAAAGCTAATATTTTCAAATAACTATTCGGCACTTAAATCATATATGTAGTGCGCCTTCTGTTTCATGCACCAACTTTTTTCATATTTGCTGTGAATATTATATTTCATAAACTAACTTTATCACTTTTTCAGTTTTCTTTTTGAAATTTTAAATAAATATCATCGTTGGGAACTTTTATAGGACAACTTTCGATCATGAATCATGGTAGTTTTTTTTTCCCCCCATTTTTATACAATGATTAGTGCAATATCTCTCATAAACACTCATTCTTAAAAACCGAACTCTAAGTTAGGATTCTTACATAATTTTCATTTTATTGGCCTAAGACAATCCACACAAGATTTTTTACACATGCAATTTTTATTCAACTCAATATGTTTCTATAATAGTTCAATCAATCTCAAACTATAATCAAAATGATTTTAAGATGTCTAATATAATAATTTTTAGGTTTAGCATCCTAAGTTTTACTATTTCAACATATTCAAATTATAAATATACTAATTCCTTCATACTGCAATACTTAAATCATGTGCGTAATGAATATCAAATTTCACAAGAATAAACATTAATCATAATTTATTCATAATTCATCGACTAACACATAGTTTTAAATATATACGTCATTGCCAACAAATTTATCTAACCCACACAAGCAAGCTTAACTAAAAAGTAAACTCATAATAAAATATTTTTTTAATTTTTTTTGAAGAATTTTCATTTTTTCTTACATAACAAGCAAACAACAGTAAAAGTGTTAACTCGACGTTTTCCCAGAACTCCATTGATATGTGCCCGAAGGTGGTGGCTGATATGGGACGAGCATCCCTGACCTAGAATGTCCTGATGATAGAAGAGATGGTGGAGCACATGTCATCCTGACGTACATGTAATCAACTTTAGATGTTGTCTTATGGTCTTGTAATGGCTTTTTTGCCTAGCCGTTGATCTCTTGAGTGTTGTTGATCTCTCAAGTGTCTCAACTCATTGGGCCTATACACTCAATCAATTTCAAAGACAGAATACGTTCAAATCATCATATAACTCTTACATGTTCAACTTTTTGATTTTTTTAAAAAGTATTTGTGCCTAATAATTAATTGAGATGTTTATATATATGAAGGCCACTTGAATTCAAGTAATGCTTGACATATGTAGTTCTATTTCATAAAATAATGGGTAGTTTTGCTATTGAGATTCCAAACTTTTTAAAAGTGAGGCATCATGTCCCAAACTTTCTAATTTTAACACTTACATAACAAACCTTTTAATACATATGTGACCAAAGGACCTCTTGACGTTTTCTATCCAAATGATCATTAGTTGACCAAAAACTCTTCAATTGACCGTCATTTAACCAAGATGGTGAAGGGTAAAAAAGTCAGCCATCAACATTCCACTTAGAACAATTTTAAAAAAAGATCAGAATTATGGAAGAAAAAATTCATCATCTTGTCCTCGACCCATCCATCCCACCCTACCAAAACTTGCTCTGCCTCCATCCTTACCCATAACTGCCCAATTCATAGATCTCCAATCTCCACCACCATTTAAATTTGCAAATCTCACTATGATCCTTCTATCGAGTATGGAAAGAAGCAACAGTTATTGCCACCAAGCAATTAATGTTTAGTTTAGTTTTACAAATTTGTGTTTGGGATTTGCATATTTTGGTGGTGCTACTAGTTATGTTCATTGGGCGTGATAGGTTGAGACGGGGATGTTTGTGGGTGTAGCGCCCCGAGTTCGTTAAACCCGGATTGCCACGTCATAGTCTTTTGCCCTAATTTTTGACAATAAATTTTTTGCGGAAATAACCTAATTTTTTTAAATCAATCACATTCGTAACGATAAAAATTATTGGCAACTCAATTCATAGAATAAAAATTTTAAAGCTCGAATCTCAAATTTTTAAAAATAGACAAATGACAAAGTGCGTTAA
>CAIGRO010055463.1:0-15643 GCA_903798355.1 Fraxinus baroniana
CGACTTGCTTGGCACTTTGACAGATCAGTTGGGGGCACTTAAAAACACTGGCCAGTTTGGGGCATAACCTGCGGTTTACCCGTCTGCATCTTGAGGGGCCAGGGTGTGGACTCCAGGATTTAGTCGCTGTAAGGTGGATACCTGGGTATAAAAAAAAATACATCAATTTAATGTAAATGCTTTTGCATTGGAGATAAAATTATAACTTATACGGCCTAGGAATCAGATAAAACCTAGCCTCGGTGCTTAAGAAATGGTACAAAAGGTTCATAAATTGTGGTTGCACGAGTAACACTACTTGCATACATTCTGCTAAAATTCAAGTACGAGTGGCTTCTTCACAAATATGAAATATTTGAGTTGTGATTGAGTAGGAATGTGAAGAAACGTCTTCACATTTTATTGTAATATTTGGTGAGTATTTTAATTTCTTGTTAATTTTACTGATGTGTGTTTCTTTTTATGTGATAATTTAAAATGCTTCCAGTAATGTAGAACCAGCCAGTGTGCAAGAGGTGTAGGAGCTTTGTAATGCCGTCACTTATGTCCATGATCGGTCTTGTGATTTTCGGGGCTTGAGGCGAACTCCCAAAGTTGGGATCCCCAAAACAACGTAAATGCATAGATCAGACATTAACTGTCATGAAATTAAAAATCAGGCTCCAATGTTTAGAATTTTAAAAATTAGGTTTTTCCATAATTTAATTAGTTATATTTAACAATTATGTTAAATTAAATATTTAAGGTCACAAATTAATAGTTAGCCACAGATAATCATATAATTGGTCACATACACTCGTCCCCGATCTCAATCCACCACCAATAATTGGTCACAGATCGACTAACTAGTTGGTCTCACACACTCGAATTTTAAGATAGCCACAAAGAACCATATAGTTGGTCACATACACCCAAAGAGTCGTCCCCCTATCTCAATCCACCACCGATAATTAGTCACAGATCGATCAACTAATTGCCTAATTGGTCACATACACTCTCCATCAACCCCACTGCAACACCACCACAACCATCGGCACAACAATAACAAAAAACAACAACAACCATCAACACCGAGAAAACCACCGCAAAATCACAACTAAAAAATCGCTACAACACCACCGCGACAACCACATGGCCTCCAACACCTCGACAACCATCTCTATTTCTATCTATACCACACCACAACCACCAGTAGCCCGACCACCTCACCATTTGCATTTGCAAAAGACCGTCACAATGTGCAAATCACTTACAGCAAAAACCAACCCCGCTAAGAATATCTGAGAATGAAGAAAAATCCAAAACCACCACAAATTGTCAAACTGCCAGCAATGTAGCGACGCTAGCCACCCACCCACAGAAGCAGCAAAGAGAGGGAGATGGAGATGGAGGGGAAGAGACGGATGATGGCGGTGGAGGCGACGGGCGATGAGATAGTGGACAGAAATGGTGAGATAGTTGATTTAGGTATTTAAAAAATATTTGGTGGGGGTAGATAGTACGGTGGGTATATAAGTTAATTTAATTTTATAATATCATTATTAATATTAATTGTGAAATTAAAACCCGATTTTTGATTAAAAAACGTTTAAACCTAATTTCTAGAAAGTTCAAACTAAACAACTAGTTTTAGGTAATTTCCTCAAAGAGGGGGGGAGGGGGGCGACAAAAAATGAGGGCCCCTCTAATTTTTGGGCATGAGGTGCGGGCCTCATCTGCCTCTATGCAATGCCGGCCTTGCTTCTGTCAGTGCCCAGGTAAATTTGAATTCAAAATTTCAGCGAAAAGATAATTTGTTTGAGATTCATGTTTTTGTTTTAAATCAAATGCACAAAAGTTGTTTTTGGGTTTGATAGCTTTAAAATGCCAATAACTAACATTGGAAGAAAATTAAAATAATAATAATAATAATAATAATAATAATTCCCCGTACTGCACGAAGACAGTCTCTGCCTCTGTGAGCGCACGGATGCAAAACCAGTGAGTGTGCAAGGGGTTTAGGAGCTTTGTAATGCTGTCACTTCTGTCTGTGCCTAGGTAAATTTGAATTCAAAATTCCAGCGAAAGTATAATTTGTTTGAGATTCATGTTTTTGTTTTAAATCAAATATCTATAAGTTGTTTTGAGTTTGATAGCTTTAAAATGCCAATAGCTAACAAAGGAAGAAAATACAAAAAATAAAATAAACTAATAATAATAATTCTCCGTGCTGCACGGCGACTCCGTGCGCGCACGGATTTTAGAACCTGGACATTTTAAAAGAATAATTTATCGAGTTAAATTGTCAAAAAATAACCTAAACTACTATATTCAAGAAGCCCTTTTAGAATACAAATTTGTAACTTCTTACTTGTTTGATCGCAAAGCGCTTCAAATGTTCGTTATTAAACAAAGTTTCGCAATCTTTAAAATCTTAATAGTTTTGAATTGTTGGTTAGACAAGGTTGAAATGAAATATGAAATAGGCTATCAATTACTATCTTATGTTCTTGTTTCATGCAAGACGCCAACAATGTTTTATCCTACAAAAGAGAAGCTTTTCCGGGTTTGCTTCTCATTTCCATAGGTCATAGGTAATATGTTTTATACAAACAAAAAAAGGGTCTTCTTTAGGTAATTCTGTCCCTTTTTATAGAAAAATCACGGGCGAGTCTCTATGTATATTGTGTTTTCTTTACTCTTTTTTCTACAAAATCATTTTCTCATTCATTAGGTTCTTTTAGTTTTCATTACTTGAGTGATAGCTTCAAAAATTATATTTTTTCCCTTTTCTTTTTGTATGGGTTAATTATTTGGGTGCACACTTTAGTCATGTAGTTTTGTAATTTTATAAAAGCTTTATGCTCTTTAGGTGCTAAAAGGAGAGTTGAATAGGAAATTTGATATTTTGCAATTTTTGTTTGTGCGTTTGCATTCTAATATGTTTGCTTGTTATGGAGTTTGCTGTAACAGAGCATTTAGAATTGACTTTTCCATAAATAAACATGACTATTATAAAAAAGATATATTTTTAACATGTTACAAAAATGGTTTTTCTTTATGTTTCTGTGGATTTTTTCTCTCTCTTAAATTTTGCTTCATATAATAATGAAGTTTTCTCGACTTATCCGACCATATTTAATGTGAGCAGAGACTCCCCTTTCATTTTGTTCATTAAAAATGCTAAAAAGTTATTGGTGAAAAATTTAGAATAATATGTTTGACTTAAGAACAAGCGGAGAAGCTTCTTGACTATGTTGTTCAATCAGTGACACAATGGCTTCAATGTGTAAATTATTCAGCGCTTAATAGTCACACAACTAACAACTGTATGATATGCCATAATTATTTATGATATTTATATAATTATTTGGTGCTTTACATCCTTTTTTTTCCTTCCACCTTAAGCAAATGTACAAATTTCTTAGTCTTCGACTTTTTACCTGCATAATATGCGATACTATTGTTCATTTTCATAATTCTTATGTTTTGGAATTTTCAATGTTTTTGTTTGTTCTTTTGGTTCTCTATTTGATTATTTTATCTTTATTGTTTTCGTGAAAAAAAAGAATTCCTACATTTTTTTTGATGTTCTATGAAATTATGTGATACGGCTTCCTGATTTTTTATCAAATTATACGAATATTTATCTTTAATGGTGTACATTGCATTTTTTTGTAGGCTCTTTGTGAATATTGTATCTACTCAATTTGTTGAGTAACGAAATTACGTTTATAGTCATGTTAAAAGGATAACGTATTCAAAATAGTGAAACAGAGAATCAATGCTTCATACTTGTTGAGCTAAATTGAATTTGTAAATTGTTATAACGTTTTATAATAACTCGCGATGTAAATTTTTTCCACTACGCTTTTGACATTTTCTTGCAACCTCGTTTACAAATGAATTTTCCCAAAATTTAAATACAGTTATTTTAAAAATACTATTTACATATATTTCTATCCCCACCTCAAAAAATCTCAATGTTCATACAGAAATGCTAAGAACAACAATGGCAGCTCTGTCTCACTGCCCTCTCACTCCTCTTCTCCCCAAGACTCCCTTCACCACTTTCAAAACCCTATCTTCTCTATCCAAACCCAAAACCCCACAACTCTTTCGCACTCTCAGACCGTTATCTTCTCTTTCCTCCAACCCCCAAACCATTGACCCAAAATACCTCTCATGCTGCCTGCCTAATAAGAAGCCTCTCAACGTGGCTGTTCTTGTCAGCGGCGGTGTTGATAGTAGCGTCGCCCTCCGCCTCCTTCACGCCGCCGGCCATTCCTGCACTGCTTTCTATCTTAAAATCTGGTTCCAAGTATGTATTTTTTTTTCTTACGTGCATCAGTGAACCCTGATTTGTCTGTGTTTATTTATGTAATTTGATAAGATTACCTGTCATGGAACTGGGATTAGCCATGATTTTTCACTAATTATCTTTAAGGATCCTGAATTTTACCCTGCCAAACATAGCTTAACTTTAATTTGTTTTTTAAGGGCTTGTTAACTCTAGGGATTAAAGTCTCGAGAATTCTTTGGAGTTCAACTTTTGTTAACAGTTCTGATTTTTTAAAGTTTCTCTTGTTATTGTGAATCTTCATTCTGCTTGAGCAAAAAAAGTTCTATGCACCACAAAATGACGTGAGCTAAGAATGCAATAAGATTCCAGCATCAAACAAATTCTTGAGAGCTTGAGAATTGTATATTCTATAATAAAACATTCCTTTAAATTTACAAATTAGGTGATAATTATTACTACTGTTTCATTTGGTGCAATGTTGAAATTTAGTACAAAATTAGAACCGCGTTCGGTCGTGCTTAAAATCCAATTAAAATTGAAAATATAACCGTTATTGATCTCACCCGTCTAATAAAAGTCAATAATAATGGTTAATTTTTCAATTTTAATCCGATTTTAATCTCTACCAAACACGCCCTAGAATAGATAGTGGTTGGTAAAGGTATATTGTGGATTGAGGTGGATAATATTCTTTGATCTTTCTGTAAAAAAAATTGACATTTATAATAGTTATCTTATCCCATCTAAAACCATCTCCATCCTCCAATAGTGACATACAGTTGAGAGTGAAAGTAACATATTTTTACTTCAGGATTGAAGAATATCATCCACTTTAATCTACCATAATAACATCCAGAGACTATTATCATTTATCCATTCTAGTTTTATGTTAAATTCTTTATATGGTCTAAAACAGTGTACAAAACACAATCTTAAAGTCTAAAATTATGCTATTAGGTTGAATATAAAGCTAATATTTGCATTTAACTTAGACTCATGAAAAAACTTTCTCAACTAAAATATGTTCCATATAAATCTATTCATCTATTATTTGGTTGTTATTTTTTGTGAACTATTGTTAAGAATCGAATCCTCTACCTATTACAAAATTATCTATAAGACTATAACAATTGATTTCACGTTTCACCTGTGTAGATTTAATTTATACAAATATTAAAATACTTCAGCTAGTTTGAAGCTAAACTTACAGTGCAAAGTATAATATTTTCTTAATCAACTTTAGATGCAAAAAGTGATGTCAAATATATGTTTAGGTGATATCACACCCATTTGGTCAGTTTGACAGCATGAAAAGTGTTCATCACCTTTTTCACTAGACGTAGCAACAATTTATTTTTTAACACCACCTCTATCCAAACATGTAGCTGCTTTATATATCTTGTCAGGTCCATCTTCTTCTCCTTTTAAATTTTTAAGCTAGCCTAGTGGGCTCTTTAGTGTCATAGTTGTTATTCAAAAACTAACTGGGGTTCTGGGAGGTTTGATTATTGAATTGTTTCAGAATGCTGATTCTACAGGTATTTCTAAAGCAAGTTGATCTTATTTATACTTATTTTACTTCTTCGACTAAATTCATTTATTTGGTATATATCATCATGTAAGCTCTAATTGAATAGGGATAACTATCTTTTATAGGAAGGCTTTGAGAATTTTTGGTCTGAATGCCCATGGGAAGAAGATTTGAGATATGCAAAAGCTGTTTGTGATCAGGTTATGCGTTCTCCTTCTTATATTATGCATTTTCTTTTCTTTTGAGCTCAACCTAAAATGATTTGAGACTCTACCTTGAAATTTCTATTTGGGCTAAATTTCCTTCGAATAGAAAGGAAAGATTGCATGATCAATATTTCGACCGGCCCCTCCCATCAATCATAATTTTGAAATACTGAACTACTACCCTATAATTTTCTTCCATAATTAAGATATAAAGACACAACCAACTTAGCAATTGTCAAAGATACTAAATGACCTATGAGTATGGTCTTTTCATGACAATATTTATTTTAAAATCACAGTGACTGGACCGTAGGAATGGTTTGTGCCTATTGTAATTGAATAAGTTCAATATTTATTCTATGTCAAAATGAATGTCGAGGTTAGTTCTTTGTTGTCAATGCACTGAGAAACAATCTACCTTATCTTGGTGAGATGCATCTCAACTAAAAGATCTGTATTTCATTAAGAAAAAAATTCGGTTGTTTAACCTAGTCAGATGTTAGTTTAAGATACATCTTATTTCAGGTTGATGTCCCTTTGGAAGTTGTGCATTTGACAGATGAATACTGGACTAATGTGGTATGTTTCTTTTTGCCCCTTCCGAATCTCGCTTATGCATCTTCCTTAAATGCTGTCGAATCAACATATTTTAATTCTCTACATTCTCACGTTTTTGCTCTTTCTTGTGTTATGCTAGATATGCCATTGTTGTAGATCTCTTTCTATATTTTGGCAGTTGATTCTACTCTTTGCTACAATTACTTGGCCTGTGCATATCGAAATTTTTGGATCTGCCATCGTTGGTGCAGGGTCACTAATACTGCTTTAAGTTTTCAAAATCCTTATTTTTCTTGATATTTTCTTAATTGTAGCCGTTTACTCGCCACCTAAACTGCGGTTTTGTGCTACTCCTTAGAAGACAGGTCATTCATTGTTGTATACAGGAGGCCAGGGTTTGGTCCCCACCTACTTCAACTAATCAAATTCACTTTTGTTCTTTTACATTTCATTTGATTTTACTTCCAACACCACCACTTGCACCCCTCCTCACTGCCTTTCGAAAGGATAATATTGTTTTCTTAGCAGACAGGTATTATTTGGTCTACGTTTCAGGTGTCATATATCATTGATGAGTATCGACATGGCCGAACCCCAAATCCCGACGTCCTTTGCAATACAAGAATAAAGTTTGGTCTGTGATTTAAATCATAAGAAAGATGTTCTCTTCAGGTGTATTATTTAAATCTTAGAAGGTTTATTTTCATTTTTCTCCTTAATATTTTTTTCCATCCTACAATAGGTGCATTTATGGATGCCATAGGTGGTTTAAAATTTGACTTCGTTGCCTCTGGACATTATGCAAGGGTTGTTCATGGGGATGGGGATCAAAAAGACGAGCTTTCTATTTTGGAACTGTCAAAAGATACAGTACGTATGTGATAGTAGTACATACCTATCTGTCTATGCGTTGCAGCCATAGGAATCTTGCTTTGATTTTCTTAATGATACCTGCATGCTCTTGCATCTGCACTTTTCTTGTTTCAGGTTAAGGATCAAACATACTTCCTTTCTCATCTCTCACAATCCCAGCTTAAACGGCTTATCTTCCCTCTTGGATGCATTCCAAAGGTTGGGTGGGAATATTCACTGATTTCTGTACACTTGTTGACTTGCTTCTATTTCTTCTTTATAGCCATTTTCATAGAAAATTTACAATTTTTGAAAAACTGTATCTTTGCGACTTTGACACATTACAGTTAATTTGCATGAATCCTTCGTTCTTAATAATTTCCCTGTGCACACGTGCAGGAAGAAGTCCGTAGGCTGGCCCAAATATTTGATTTACCAAACCAAGACAGAAAGGATTCTCAAGGAATATGCTTTCTGGGCAAGGTATAGTTTGCCGTCAGATATATATATGTGAAGAAATAGAAAAAACTTATATCATGAAGAAATATGGAATAGAAGAAAACTATCTTCTAATACATTTTTACGAGAAAGACAAAGGCCTTATATAGAGAAGCTTGACAACAAATCTGTCAATGATTCTCCAAAATTATAGAAACTAACAACCCCTTAATTTAAGGAATAAATCGCAGAATTAAAGACTGGAGAGATAATAGGAAACAATCTTCTTTATCCCTTTATTTTAAAAACAACCTAATAGGAAACAAATCCCTAGGAAATAGGAAACAAGAAATGGGAAATTTGTCAACATTCCCCCTCAAGCTGGGTTTCCAAGATCGAACATGCCCAGCTTGTTAATCTATCTTTCGAACATCTTCCTAGCTAGAGCTTTTGTTAGTACATCCTTGACTTGATCACCAGTAGACACATAGGTTATGCACAGTAAACAATCCTCAATTTTTTCTTTGATAAAGTGTCTATCCACTTCCACATATTTTGTCCGATCATGATGGACTAGATTGTGAGAAATATTTATGCCTGCTTTATTATCACAGTAAATCTTTAGAGGAAGATTTGTTTTTATCTCCAATTCTTCAAGCAATAGTTTCAGCCATAGCATTTCAAACATACCGTGAGCTACGGCTCAAATTTCAGCCTCAGCACTACTTTGGGCCACAACTGTTTGTTTCTTGCTTCTTCAAGTAACCAGATTGCCCAATACAAATGTACAATACCCTAAAGTAGATCTCCCGTCTTCAATAGAACCTGCCCAATTTGCATCAGTGAATCCCTCGATGCTTCTGGACTAATTTCCGCTGAAAAAAAACCTTTACCAAGCGATCCTTTGAGGTACTTTAGACTACGGAGTACAGTCTCCATGTGTTCTTCGCAGGGAGCATGCATGTACTAACTAACAACACTCACAACGAATGCAACATCTGGTATGTCGTGGGAAAGATAGATGAGCTTCCCGAACAGCCAATGACCATTATTAAATAGGTCTACTTCTTGCCATAATTTTGTATGAGCATTGTAATAGGTTGTAAAATCCATCTCCGCTTGAGTTAGATTCCGAGCCTTGTTTCGTAGTTCAAAAAATTGAGATGAGTTTTCAAGATCAGAATATTGTCTCTTGGCTGCCTCCCACATGTGCTTGACAGTTGTGTAGCACATAAAGCTTTCATTGATCTTGTCATCCATGGACTTGATTAACCAGGTCATTACCATTGAATTCTGAGCATCCCAAGTCTGGAAAGATGAATTTAACTCTTCAGGTTTCTTGGTAGACCAATCAAGATAGCCACACCTCTCTTTCCCTCGAATAACCATCTCCACAGATCGCTACCATGGCAGGTAATTTTTTGCGTTGAGTTTATGAGAGGTGATTTGGAGAGAGGAATTATCTGAGTAAGGGACATGAACTGTGACAGCCGTCATTGGGGTCGACTGCAAGGAAACCGAGGTCTCCGAGCCATCATTCCCTTTGGTGCCGGTCATGGCTATTCCCCAGGGAGACGTTGGAGGTCTGCTCTCCATAAAAACTGGAGAGTGGCAGTGCTGAAATTGTACACGGAAGGGTGCTGCAGCACTGGACAATAATGCTGCAGTTCTGAATTGCTGAGAGCGTAGATGGAGGGGAAAAAAATATTAAAGAGAGAGAGAGGGGAGAGACGAAGGCACGGTTAACAAAAAACATCGTTACCAGCTCTGATTCCATGAAGAAATCGAAAAAACTTATATCATGAAGAAATATGGAATAGAAGAAAACTATCTTCTAATACATTACTACGAGAAAGGCAAAGGCCTTAAGCTTTATAGAAACTAACAATCCCTTAATTTAAGTCACAGAATTAAAGACTGGAGAGATAATAGGAAACAACCTTCCTTATCCCTTTATTTTAAAAACAACCTAATAGGAAACAAATCCCTATGAAATAGGAAACAAGAAATGGGAAATTTGTCAACAATATGTGTTGATGACTACTTGCCAGATGTGATGATCTGTGGCTAAATTGGCTTTGCTCAGTTTTTCTTCTTGATGCTAGTGCAGTTAAATTTTCTCAGTGTACTTAAAGTTTATTGTATGATTTAATGCATGACCTATGACTTACTGTAACTTTTGATTTACTTGAAGTAAATAATTGACTAATTGTAGCTCAAATTTCGGTCTAATTTCAGTCATTCAGGTTCTTAAAAAATTGCATTTATTCTGAAAGAGAAATTTCAATCCTGGATTTTCAGGAGGGGTTTATTCTAAATTTGTGTGATCTGTACATATGGGTTGCAGATAAAGTTTAGTGAATTTGTTGCAAGACACATTGGGGAGGCAGAAGGTATAATTTTGGAAGCTGAGACTGGAGATTTTCTTGGAAAACATCGAGGTTTTTGGTTTTATACAATTGGCCAGCGTCAAGGATTACGTCTTCCGGGGGGTCCTTGGTATGACTCTCCCATGATATCTTACTATCATGTATCACGAGTATTTTAGCTCCTCTTATCATCTTTATGCAATTCCCCTTGGCAATGACATCTGTTTGAGTGTGAGCAAGGGAAAAAAAAAAAGATAAATTGCTCAAATGGCTTTTTGACCCAAATCACGTTAAATCCTATTTTTTGTACGTGAAAGCTGTAATAAAAAATGTTTTGGTCCATATCTTTAAATTGTCATGCTGTGGTGCTGACTGTCATGTTTATCAAGTTTGTATCAATATCTTCCATTTTTCAAGTCTATCTAAAAATTTCATACTTTCTGCTCTTATACAGGCTCACTAATCTTTCAAGATTTCCAAATATTTACCTGAAATGTATTTTACACAGGTATGTTGTAGAGAAAGATGTTAAAAACAATGTCGTCTTTGTATCAAGAAACTATTTCTCAGTTGACAAAAAAAGGCGTATATTCCGCGTTGGATCCTTAAAATGGCTTAGTGGGTCACCTTCAAGCCAGATAAATCAACTTCAATGCAAGGTATTAAGTTCAATCCTTGGTACATTCACTGTCTGCTTTATCTCAGACCACAGTGCTGTCATTTCCCTTGCATAGAGAAACAAACACTTTAGACAATATTTCGTATTTCTCTGACTGAAAAAGTATTATTCTTGGCCAGATTCATCTTCTGTTATCTTCGAAGAGGGCCCATTGGTTGTAGTTGCTCTGTTGACTCTCTTTCTTGGGTTTTTGGAATTGATTGTTATTTATCTCCACTTATGTGAATGGCAGTCTTTTATAGTTAAGAGAATTTTGTCATGGTGTAATGATATATCAATTGATGATTTGTTGCGCTCAAGGTCCATGCCGAGATTGCTACATGCTTGTAAACACCTTTTTGTTATGATGCTCGAGAGCAGAACTTCAAGTTGTTAATGCAACATATTTACTGTTAATGAATTTCTTGCGTATTTCAGGTTCGACATGGCCCGGGTTTTTATGACTGCAGTTTGGCAATGGAAGTTGATGGAGATGGCCATGAAATTGCAGTTGTCAAACTATCTGAAGATGATCAAGGTCTGGCAGCTGGGCAGTTTGCCGCCTTCTACCAGGATAGGACGTGCATTGGATCGGGTGTGATCTTGGAGTCATGGGATGACCAAGGGTTTCCTGTTTGTTCGAGGGCTCTTGAGATTGCAAATATGGAAGATAAATCGAAGCTCGGAAACCCAGTCAAGATAAAGGTAAAACCAGAGATCTGTCACGAAGTATCTGATCACAGAGAATATGTCAACCTTAATTGAAAATCACTGCCTCCGATAAAAGAGTGATTCCCAAAATGAAGGAAAATGTACGTCTTCTAGACATATAGTTATAGGTGTTCAATGTTACACATCTGGCTCGTCAAAAGTTTATGAAGCTCAATTGATGGGGTTATAAAAACTCATGCCACCGACACCTGAAGAGGGTCGACCAGAAACTGCGGATTGAGAAAGTTACGCAAGTGAGTAATTGGCAGTGTGCAGATCCAGACAACGTTGAGTGTACAAACAGCTGCTTGTCTTGGCCTGGTCAGGTTGTAGATTTATGGTTGGCATATAAGCTGATTTTACCTTTGTATGTCTAGTCTAGTATTCTTTTTCAGTTGCCACTCAAAATAAAGCTCTAGGGACACACCAAATTTGTTCCCATGAGACAGTAATAAATAACTAATTGTTTACTTAAAAGTAATTATAGTTTTTCTTTAAACTTAGCCAAACATTCTGGTGACTATCTATGTAACTAATTGTTATGTGTTCTTCATTGTTTGTACAATTTCCCAATATCAGATTGGGTGGGATTTCGAAGGTTCCAAATGATCTTATGATCCTATCAAGCAATCACATTCATATGATTGGCCTTTTGCAGCTTGGATATCTGGTTCTTGTTTTGGAAGACACTAGTCTCTCACGGTTGCTTTTGATGGAGGCGTCGAGTCTTTTGAATTCGACCTGGGAACCTAAGAAAAAGGCAGCTTGAGGGCTTTGGTTACAAACTGTGCTTCTAATCTACTCTCACCTTGAGATTCAGTTTTGTCTTCACATTACATTAAATAATGCAAGCTTCTTTACATCTGATGCTGCATGTGTATTTCCTGTGGTCTGTATCGAATTGAATTATTTGAAAGTTCATTTTGTTCTTTCTTCAAAGATTTGGTAGGTGAAAATATTGTTCTTTTTTTTATGTTCGTCTTTTTGTTTATTTGCACTCAAGGATATAATAGTTTTCTTGAATACACCAGGTAAAAATGAAAGGTTGAAGTTGTTATATTGTCACCACATTTTTTTTATTGAATTCACATTACAATTTTTGTTAATTGCACCACATTGATTGCAATGAAAGTTCTCAATTTTGCTTATTTTTGTTATAAAATCTCCACTTTTTTCCGTCACATTTTTATTTTTGAACTTCAATCAATTAAAAATATCTGGTCATTTATCACTTTTTTTGTCCAAATATTATGTTAACATGGAGAATTATTTTGTAGAGATTATATATTTGTTTTTATTTTGCTTATTTAAAAATACAAGGAGCAATTATAACATGGTGTAGTTAATTATAGATGGTGTGAATACATTCATCCTATCCATAAATATGAGAGGAAAAAAGTCTCGTGTCATTTTAATGGACGAAAATAGTCATCTGAGACAAGATATGTTAAGTAATGAAATTTTGAGAATAACAATGCGAAGAAAATAAAAATGTGAAATAACGGGCAATGGTTAAAAACCTTATAGAATAGTTAATAAGTGACCGAAGCAAAAGAAAAATATGATAACAATTTCAACCCTATGCCGTATAGCTAAGTCCATATATGACGACCATTAATTTTAGACAACAAAGTTTTGAATAGTGTTGTTTAAGATAATGTGTAGATACAAAATAAGGAAATTTCTGAATTTACGTGCAGAATATTTTATTGGCTAAGTATGTGATTGAACATGAGTAGGTAGAAAAAAGAATTTGAAAATAATAATTGTCAAACAAGGGATAAATGTTTAAGAAAAAAATAGGATTACAAATGCATGAGATCGCATGACTTTTAATCATGGCATATTTTATACTTCTTATTTGATTTAGATAAAAAGAAAAAATTTTAGTAGATTTTAATAAAATTAAATGGAACATGTGATTAAAAAATTGTTAATTCACAAAATATGCGATTGAAATTTAATTGTTGACTTTAATTTATATTTTAATCAACTTTTTAGCCCATGGCATAAAAATATTATTTACAAAATCATTGTAGATCATGCTTGGAGTGGTTAACCCACCTACGTCACATTTATAGAACATACTTGGAGTGGTTTACCCACCTACATCACATTTTGAGCTTATTTTATCTTCACCTCTTGTAAGTCAAAACAATTGAGGTGGGGGTTTTTGTTAGATGCATATAAGACCACAATATTATTGTGAACACATTCACGACTATCGACATATTATTCATATATTTCGTCAAACTCATTCCTCATCTTCATTATAATCTCAGTATAATTTTTATAGACGTGCCCATTAGAATATAATATTTTGAATTTTGTTACATGTACATCCAGATTTACGTAATGAATTACATAATGTCACTTAACACTCTACCATTTTTTCAATTTAAAACACAATTAACTTTCTCTCAAAAAAATTTCCACCAGGTCACCACCAATTATTTTTAGTAGAGATTATACACGTAGTGCACTTAAAAACGTGTGAGGCCCACCAGTGTGAGTAACTTGGCAGGCCCTTTTGCTCTTGTACTTGAGCAAAAGTCAATTTTTATTGACAAATTTAGGGTTTGTTTTTCAATTTTTACATTGTTTTGATGTTAATTATTGATTGCAAAATACAGAAATTTTCTCAATGATGATTTGTGGACAATAATACTCAGCAACTCTGGGTTTGACACGTGGAACATTTTTTCACTTACTGTCCTGTGGACTTACAAACAGCAGCACCACAGATACTCCAAATCTTGCATACTATCGACGGACTTCTCTAAACCAAACAAAAGTTACAAAACCCCACATGTCCCTTTCCAAAAGCACCGTCGATGTTCATAATCTTACGGCCGATATTCACTTGGAACCCTTACCTATTTCTTGAGTGTATATTTGAACCTCAAACTTTAGAATATGACAGATTACTCTTAAACCTTTCATTATAGTAGCACAAAATTACCAATGGCAAAATTTATCTAAATTTTTAAGTGACGGTCTCGTGTCTAATTTTATGAAGCTACATTCAGCCTCCGTTTGGTAGGCATTAAAATAAAAGTTTGTAGAAAAAATGTGATCGTTAGTGAGCCAACCTAGAACCCATCATAGAGATAAAAATTCAAAAAAATTGGTTGGAATATGAGTCCAACGACTCTTTTTTTTCACTTTAATGCCTACCAAACGAGGCTCATTTTCAAATTTGGAATGATGACTAAAAATTTAACGTGAGAAATGTTTTTTTTTTTAAAGAACGATCATTCACTCTTTTCGATTTTTACAATTTTAACAAAGAGTTAAGAACAACTTGCTGTTTTTACCGTTGTCATCATCAGACATGATTAGACCAATCTATTCAATTGAAAATTAGGAAAGTTATTCAGCAAAAATCAAAAATTCATAACTCGTTAAAGAACTAATCATTCGAAAATCTGATCGATGAACAATAAGAATCAACCCATTCACACCAAAATTGGTTTGTTTGTACCAAAATGGATTTCAGTTTCTTGAGTCAATGTCCGAACCAATTTTTTTAATAACTGAGGGGACAACTTGCTAATGAAATAATAAGATGAGTGCCGACGTTGCATTTCAGTTTCCATTTCCACCACACAGAGAGTGAGAAAAAGTTGGATCCCATCGCCACCAATCCGCCAACGCGAAACGCCGTCAAAAGATGGCGTCTTTAGTACTCGCCTCCCCCCTTAACCTCCGCTTCCGCCCACTCTCCGCTCCCAAACCCCGCTTCCCGATCCCAAAATCCCTCCGTTTGAACTCAAGATCTGTCATAAAAAACAGCGTTAACAATTCTAACAAACCACTGAACTCTCAACAACATGGATATCTCAATCCGTTAATTTCACAAAAATCGACATTCTTAATTCATTCCCCGAAAAGGGACTCAATTATAGTCAATTCTGCCTCCGGAGCTGCCACGTCATCTCCTCAGCTGCAGCCATGGCAGGGGGCGGCTATAAAGCCACTTATAGCGTCTATAGCTACCGGAGTTATTCTCTGGCTTGTGCCGGCGCCAGACGGAGT
>CAIGRO010055502.1:0-11742 GCA_903798355.1 Fraxinus baroniana
GGGTCAAGCCCAAATATTCAAATGAGAACCACCTTTAGCCCACAATTTACAATTTCTGTCGATCACTTGTAAAAAGTTAAATATTCTGCTATGATTCATAAGTTTCACAAAATTCGTCCTTAAAATTTTCAGACTTTTTATGATTCTAACAATTCAATTCAAATAGGACTTTATGAATTGGCTTTATTTTTGGATCTTTTGATGTTCGTTTGGTTTTGTTTTAAATGAAAATTGTTCATTAAATGGATAGAAGTTGTTACAATTGAGGATATAATTTGTTTCTATTGACAAAAAAAAAAAAGTAGGCTGAAAAATCAAATCCCACCAAATTGGTGGGAATTGATCTTTCTCAAAACCATGGAATTGAAATCGTGTGAGGCAAAATATGGAAAATGAATTGCCAATAAAATTTTCCCATTCAAANAATTGATTTTCCTCAAAACCATGGAATTGGAACCGTGTGAGGCGAAAAATGGAAAATGAATTGTCAAGAAAATTTTCCCAATCAAACATGATTTTTTATGGAAGATGGAATTTCATGGAAAAATTGCCAAACCAAACATGGCTAAAATAATTTTATAGATATTTAAGTATGGTCAATTTAACAATGGATAATATCTCTTGAGATAAACTCTGTTGTCATATAATGACTTAGATATCAGTGTCATCAAGGAAATTTTTTCCATTTTATTTTTAGAGTTATTTCTTGAAGACAATTACTTTGAATGAAGTTTACATTCTATTGATAGATTTTGATTGAATTATGAACCAAATAGAATAATCAAATCAACAAAAAATATCCATTCAAACCAAGATATTCAATTTTCCAAGTATTCATTGGAAATAAATAGTTTCAAGGGTTGATTTTCCATTGTCAAATTAATTACACTGTAATATAGAAATTTGTGGACGTGAATTATGGCTGCACCCAATTTTTGACCCGAAAGGAAAAATTAATTAAACTTTAAATACCAACACAAAAATAGCAAAAATAAAAATATGACGTGATTATGTATTTATTTAAGTGCCTTTAGAACCCTTACCACTCGTATGGGGTATTAATGTTTTGCCTCAAAATTGTGCGGGGAGGGGGACGAAGATGGTAATTTCATCTTTCATAATATGACATGTCCACAATTTCGATATCATGTTGAACTCACTCACCGAAAGTTGGTTGACATGACGTCTTGAGGAAAGAGGGGGGGAAAAAAAAAACCTCACTAAACACGAGGTGATTCATAAAGATAAGATCCAAATGAACAATTTTAACCACATATCTAATTCTTAAACGTATTAAATTCTACTCAAATCATATAAAAAAAATTTAAAAAATAAATCAGACGAGGACAATAAAACAAAAAAATACAAAAAGGCAAGACTAATGAGTGTCCGGTTGAACGGATCAATTGGAAATTCAAAACTACGTCATAAGTTGGGCTTTACGCGAAATGGAATTTAAACTTACGTATATTTTTGAGCTTTCAACTTCATTGACTGAATATAAAAATCTCAAACAACTAAAATAAATTAATTTTTTTTTTAAATATATTTAAACTTGACTCGGCTTTATAGAGATTTTTGTTGCTATTCTCACTTTTTAGTTTTGGCACTTATTTTCTATTTTCATAGTTATAGTTTCTCTTAACAAAATTCTACGCTTCAAATCACTCATATGCATAACAAAATAAATTCACTTATTTTTGGTAATTAAAAAATCTTATAAATAACTTTTCTTAAAAAATCTTATAATAATAATAGTTTAGTTTGTAAAGCAAAATGTTCTAACAAACTTTTGACTTATAAGTTATTGTGTTTACACATTTATGTTATAGTTTAGTTTAATGTATTCGATTTTAATTTATTGTAACATATTTTAAAAGCTCTTCGCTGTGTGATTGACTTCGTTTTGTTTCTACATTCTTCATTGTGGAATAATGTATTCGAACATGCATGAAAATAAAAATATACTAAAAGTAAATTTGACTTGTAATGCTTTGACAAAAATGTTGTACAATTAAATCAACACACATAAAATAGGTCGACCCCACTAGTTTGAACTTTTTGATATCTTTGGAGTTCTTTTCAAACTTATTAGAATGAGTAGCCCAACCTCTATATGATAGATTATTGTTTTCGTATTTTTGTGTTGTGGAATGTGAGGTCCGATAAAGATTCACATTTTTATTTATATAGAAATAAAAAATAAAAAAAAATCATACAAAAAAATAATAATAAAAAGGAGGCATATATTATATTGACCTCTAAATGATTACAACATACAAGTTACATGTTTTACCATGCAAAATTACATATGCAATTACAAGGTAAACAATCCAAATTTTATCGATTGCTCCAAGTAGGAGAAACATGAAAAATAAATAAATAAATAATATTAAAGTGTTGCAATTACTAGTTATTCTTATATTTTCGTGTAGGCAAAGGCTCAAGAAGTTGAACCCTTGTTACTAGTCTAGTTTCATCAATTTCCACTGAAGCTGAGACAATATATCTATGAAACAGTATGAGAGGCTGACGGTGCATGGACGGCGCCACCAGCAAAGTGCTTTTCGTTCAAAGGGCACGAGCCCTTGCTGCCACCGCCCGGAATATAAGTGCACTTAGAGCCACCGGAGGACGGCACATCACCCCTTGGAAGAGAGGCCAACAATGGAACTTCTCTTTTTGGCCATTGGGCCGTACCCAAAGGTCTCATTGCATTTCCTTCTTGAATAAACATCGACGCACACAAAATCGAAAAAATTAGAAAAGGTGCAGTTCTCAAGAAAGCCATCGATCAATCTTTCTTGGAATCTTCACTTATCTCGAGTAAGAATATTGAATTAACGACTTGGGCGAAAAACCTTAAACTTTGAAGCAAGAAAATGTTTGAATGAGAATTAAAAGTAGAGAGGTAGGTGAATATATATATATAGGCAGTTTCAACCTGATTTTCAAATGAAAATTAATTCACTAAATAAAAAAAAAAAAAAAAAATCGTTGACTTGACCCAGTTGTGAATAGTTTAATTTAATTTTGATTTGACTATAGCTTAAAGTTTGAATTAATCTATACATGCAGTCTTCCTTGCATATCACGGACGCGGTAGAGGGTTGAAAAATCATTAAATTAAAGTAAAACGTTTCTTAACAGCTTTGACATTTTGCAAGCACCAAGAAAGGAAAAAACAATGAAAAGAAAACTTGGTCTAAAATCTGTTGACTAGGTCCATCGTATATATTTGTGTAGGTAAAGAAAATTAGGGTTGACGAGAACGGATTATATAGCACAAAAAAAAAAAAAAGGAACGAAAAATGTGTGAAACAATATCTTAAGTGAATACGAGTCTCCCACTTAAGTGTAATATGTTTATAGGATGAAACTAACACCGTATATTTTTTGTGTAGGTAAATAAAATTAGGGTTGTCGATGGAGGATTATATCGCACTGAGAACAAAAACATGAAACGATGTAGTCGAGACGAGATTCCTATTTAAATGTAATGCGTTTCTAGGACGAAACAAAGATCCCAGTTTGGTGAATTCACTTCAACCAATTTTCACGTAGTGGAATCGATTGGTGTAAATAGAAACATATAGCACGACTCATCTTTTTGGCCTTTTCTTTAAAATACAGGTCTCCGTATGTTGTCGGCCTCTGCAGCTGAGCCTAGCATAGTCAATTGCAGAGATACAAAGGCACAAGACGCACATGTCGACCCACAACCTTATTTAGAAAGAAAGAATAAAAACAAATGCAAAAGAATTTGTAATGCCCCTGAAGACCCGATATATTGGTCTGGTCTACCATGGATATTTCAAAATTCGGGTTTTACGAACACCACAACCGATCTATATCTCTAGTCTTAGGAGGAATAGGGGCAAATTCGACCCAAGAGAGAGAGAGAGAGAGTTGAAAATATAAAATCTCACAAATGCCCCTCATTTGAATTTAGATGAAAAGAGAGAAAAATAGGGAAAAATCGTAAACCGACCAATATCAACCTTGCTCTATTCACCATCTTCATAATCTTCTACACAGTAATTCAAGGTTAGTTTCTCTTTTAATGTTTTACAAGTATTAATCGTACGTTGCACGATAACCGTTATAATTTTTGTAATTCCACAATTGAACAATGACAAAAATAACATTAAATTGTTTCAAATAATGAATATTCAGGCACCCTTTAAATTACACCATTTGAATCTCCACTTCATTTACAAAAATTGATCCCCTTTTATTGACGAATTTCATCCTTTCAAATAGAAACAAGAACAAGCACTTGAACCTAAAAAAATAATTTAACCTTCAACTAAAGTTTATCCTTAAAGTGCCCTAAATAAATAAATGATAATAATATGACTATAATAAACAACAGTTTCTCTTATCATTTCCTCCTTTTTTCTATTCTAATAAATTTGTTACGTAAAAGAGCTACAATAATAAGACTACAGGATTATAGATAACAAATTTATAAGAAAAAGTATCCCGTTTTCGATTCAGGACAACAAAAATGTTTTATTTTGCTTGCTTGGAAAATGCCATGTCAATTTCATGATTAGGTCTCCTCCAGCAATACCATGAAAGGAATATGACATAATTATAGTAACCTAAAGTCCCGTATTTAGATTGCCAAGTTTAAAATTTGATATAATTCGTTTCAACGAAATGGCCGATCTATAAATAGCTAAATCCCAGTTCCTAGTGTGTCAAATCCTACAAATAGAAGATATGACTTCAATTACTACAAAAAATCACAGACTTCTCAAATGCTACTCTACTTGAAAAACCAAATAATGATAGAAAAACTAACTTGAATTGTGCTGCAAACATAGATAGTTTATAAGAAGTTAAAAGGAAACTAAGGATGAGGAAACATAGTTCAAAACAAGCAAACTACTTGTGTGTTTTAGTAATTAACTTCTTAGGCACATATATATAGAATAAGTTGGTCCATTATACTGCACCCCTGTTTCTTACTAGACCCTAGGTAGTTTCTTTCATTAGCCAAGAATACTAATGTTAGCAAGGCAAAAAATGCTCATCTCAGTACTGTGTACATAAATCTTAATGAGAAGGATTCACAAATTGCTATAGCTTTGTTATAATGATTGAAGAGACGACATCTTACTTGAAGCGGGTCACCAACCATAAGTAAGGGCGCCTAGGCAGAGCTATGAGAACACAAATGATAACTGATAACCAAGCCACAGAAATAATTGCAATACGAATTTTGAAACCTTCTAATTTCCACGCTGCAAAAATGCTTCACAAAGGTTTTCATTATGCAAATTTTAAAAATCTACAAATGAAAATTTAAGCAAGTCGTACAACTTAGAAGTTGAGATTTAAAAATGCAGTAATTTAACTGAAGTAGTTATGCTTCTTTGCGATTAGAGGTTTACACAAGAAGCATAGTATGTTTGGCAAAGATTCAAAGTTAAATAGTAAACAAGTTCTTTTGATACAAGTAATCTTGTTTATCAAATGGCTTTTTCACAAAGGAAAAAATGTAGAATGGTGAAAAAAATTTAGTTACCCACATCATAAATTTAAACTTTGAACAAGGTCAAAACAGTGAAGAAAACAGTATGAATGGAGAAAGATACATCATTGGCAGCCATAGGTACCACTAATTATTCCAACAAGGTAACAAAAAAAGGAATGAAACTTGGAACCAAGCAGATGAAAATCGAAATAGCTATTAGTTGTTCCTTGATAAGATTTCCTTGATCAACAGTAGAACTCAACAAGTCCAGCTCTGAACTATAATTTTCTATTCAATAGAAACAGATAAAGATTGAAGGAAACGAAAAGAGGGCAGCTTCGACATGGAGAATGAATGATAGACGCAATCGTAACTCGAAAAGGTAGAGAGTCAAGAGAGAATTCAGTCATACATTACTTCACTTTATTTACAAAATACGAAGATACTCATCTCAGTTCATGACAGAAATCTAGCTTCAAAAACTGAGCTGAAATTCATCACATGTACCAATACTTTTATATGGTACCACACATGAAAGTCCATTAGCCAAATTGAGTTCCAAGAAGAAATATTTTCTTCTTTAAAGAGTCTGCTACTACTTTAATTTACAAATGATTTCTATGTTCAACAAAAAATCAAAACCAACTTGATTTCTAATTTGAACTGCTGGAAGTCTGGCACATTTACTTTCGGGTTGGATCCACATTGATGCCAGGGGGATCTCCAATAATTTCTTCAACAGTAGGTTTGCTGGATGCTATCATCTTTTGTTTCTTTAGTTGCTCAATGCTTTCTTTTTCAAACACCAAGTTTCTTCGAGCATTAGGTACATTGGTGTGAAGTGAGACATTCTTTATCTTTGGTTCATATGGAGACATCATTAGAGATCCCTTTGTAGGCCCACAATTGTTATCAAGAATGTATATGACATCGAACCTTGGTTGGTTCGTTTTGGGATCCAAAGTTCCATATTTTATATAAATGAAATGATCTTCACTTACATAATTCAAATCACGAGCATTGATGACATGTTCTGACTGTATGAAAATTAATGAAGATACTATCAATATATTTAAGTAGGAAATATTAGCAAATGTAATGGATCATAAGGAATACTTTATTGTTATACAATCCTTCATCAAAGTTTAAACTGGCAACTCCAGGAATTTTTCAGCCAAGTCACCAAATAATGATGCAGAATTAGATCCGGTATTATGTGAAATATGAACATGGCATCTTGGTCTGGGAAGGGAAAAAAACAAATTAAGTGTCATAGACATTTTAAATTTTCTATTATTTACATTACATACATAATTATTATTTTGGGTAGATGGTATTAGAATATGAGTTATTACCTTGGAATTGCTCTTGCATGCATGTATTTGCAATCATTGTAAAAATACATTTCATTGAACCGAGCAAATGACGTCCAACCAAAAGTGTCACAAGTCATATACCAAAGTGATTGAGGTCCTGCCTTCAATTCTAATTGACCTTTTATCCAGAATGGTTTGTGCTGCAATATGTAGAACGAATGTTAGATTTGTCTTCGAATGTAAATAACTATGTGGTAGATAATGGAAGAAATTTTAAAGAAAATAAGTAATGGTTTTACTTTTACTTGTAGTAGTTAATATAACATCAAAAAGTATTCTAAAATAGCTTTGATGTTGATGATTTTGTTCTTTAGAGATGGTAAAATACTAGACGTGTTTGGAAAATTATACGTCTTTTGAGCGATCATTTCTGTCAGTATGTCTTTGTTTCTTTGAATCCTTGTACAGTATCAAAATGAAGTTAAAATATAAAGGAAAATGCAAAATAACACAAGAATGAAGTTAGTTTTTTAGTGGAAAATAGCGCATGGAAAATGCATGAAGAGTGAACTGACCATTCTCTTATTTCAGCAAGTTTTTCAAATTTAGGATTAATGAGGATCGAACTATTTACTTTAGTCGATAATGACATCCCTGTTAAGGACGCAAGCATTTAATGAAGTTTTTTCATAAGGCAGTCATTGATTTCAATGCCTTCACGGTTGATAAAGTTGTCCCGTATAGTTAGTTGCTTGTGATCTACACATGTAGATGTCAAATTTCAGATTAATTGGCATAATAGATAAACTATTGTTTTATGCGTAAAAAATTATATTTATCTATACATAACTTTCGTTCACAATGACAATGTTTTGGACAGTTGCATCTGCATTCTTGTTGCTTCGAATCTTTCGTTTTGGCCTAACATCAACAGCAATGCCAACGAATGCTGCATGGGGACTTTGAAAAAGTTTTGTACAGAAAATAGTAGTTTGAAAATATATTGTATAGCAAAATTTTGAAAAATGACTAAACTTATAGTAAGTATTACCTATTTCGACATCATCATCTATATAGTTTTGAAGTTCATCAAATGGTGTAAACTCAAAGCATGACTCTACAAGAGGGCTGTGGTCTTCATTTGATTCTTCAATCTGAGTTGAACTACTGATTGTCCATTGTGTATGTTCACAAGTTGATCTGAAGCGTTCATATGTGTTCTTGACATATGCGTTCGAAATCAAGTATGTCTTTGATGACACTAAGGTGTTTTCAAGAGCTTTGATATTCTGCGCAAATATGGTTGCTTGGACTTTGTTTTCCTACGTTAAATGGTAGGACTTTAAATATCAGTACACAAATACATAGATGTGCATTATTAACCTCAAAAGGCATGGTCTAAGAATATTACCACAATATCCATCAACCAAAGGTGATGATATGTTCCATTTCCCTTCTGTAATGTTCATGAAGTTGTTTTTTCTACAACCACCACTTTACATGTTTATCCTATTTCTCTTGGTGCAATATCTTGAATTAGTTTCAGTTTGGATGCCATTTTTATGGTAGGACAACTACATCATCAGAAAGAAATATCAAACATTAATAATGTAAAAGAAGAACAAGCTAATGAAAATAGATTTTTTTTCCAAGAAGAACACCGATAATTATAAGTATGTTCATGTTCTTTAAACAAATAAATGAATTGGCTACAAAGTAAGAGAAACATCATCTACCTTTTCTGTAATCCTTAGCATGTAGTTAAACCTTTTATTGGCTTTTCTAGTATATATATATTGCGGGTAATAATATATGTGTACATATATAGATATAGGACATGCATGTACGTGCATAGATAAGGTGTCAAAGTAGGTAAATGGACATGGGAGTGGTGTGGTGAAAATGAAATTGAAATTGACTACAGACTGCACATAGACATGGGAGTGGTGTGGTGAATATGAAATTCAGACTAACTACAGACTGCACACATACCATATTGTCCTTTTTTTTAGCAATAAATAAAGTACATTGTATCATTTACATATTTACTTTTACTATACATAATCAGAATGCCTGTAATGTTGCAGAAAAAAATAGATTATTCTATACTTGTATTTTCAGTCCTCACAATATTAAGCATGGGTTGAAAGTTTCAAACACATAAAGCACCCCTAATTAAGATGAAAACATTACTTGCAAGCGGCTAATATGGTAAGCAATCAATATTCCCATTAAACTCCCTTCCTATTCCCTTTTTATGATATGAGAAAATGAAATGAAATAATTTTCACGAGAGTGACTAATACGAAAACCCCATGCACCCATCTAACAAGCTTACAGTAGCCATATTTTCAAAAAATAAACAATAATAGAAATTTGATTGAATTAATAACAATATGTCATTTTTTTTTTTAAAAAAGAAAGTAAATTGAACGTACCTGACCAAGAGGAGCAAGACCATAATCATGATCTTCGTCCAATACAGTCTTGAAAGCATTAAATACTTATTCAACTCACGTATGTACTGATAGCATAAACCAAAACTTAAACTTTGCAAAGAAATAAAACAACAATAGAAAAGTTTAGCATCTTGAGTCATTTTACACATCACATGGCAATCCTATCATAAGATAAGATCTCATTTTAAATTGTAATCATAAATTTGCTGAATTTCAACTAAGGAAATTACTTAAATGCACGTGCACGCATGCAAATCTTTTTTTTCCCTATTCTTTCCTCAAAATAAATGCTTCGTTATTCCTCTTTTAGTTAGTCCTTATAGACTTGGCCGAGGGATGCTGACATTAACTTTCAAACATGAAAATTATATATGAGCTTCACATCAAAGACATTCAGAGAAATAAAGTATTGAGAAGCTGTTAAAAGTGAAAAAATAATGCACATTGTAGCAAGTGATGCTAATGTTAATGGAAGCAGAAAGTCAATGGTCACTGAGATTACCAGTGGATGTGGGGGAGGAAGAAAGGTCAGAGTACATGTTATACCATGATTTTCGAAGCTCATCGTCAATAAGAAACATAGCCACATCATCCGGAAATGATGGAACATACACCAATGATGAGACAAAAAATTAGCAACAAAAGAACAGTTGAGGATGAAATTAGAAGGAAAAAACAAAAAACAGGTCCTTGGTAAAAATACCTCATAATCAATTTGTGCACAAAAGTATATATTAAATTGTTACAAGATAGATAGGAGTGTGCATAGATTTTGAATCTTAATCATCTCTATGATATATAACAATAACCAGAGATGGATACCACAAGGATCCAGGGAGGTTAACCATCCTAGTATTTAAAGATATCAAGATGATCCTCCACCATATATAACAACAAATTATGCAAAAATGGATCCTATCATATATGTTTGCTAAAATCTATGCATTTGGTTCTACACTAATATGAACACATATTTTTGATTAATTTGGATCGCTATAACTTCTATAGACTATACTTGGCATGTCATCAATGTTTTTGATAAACTTTGACTTGTTACCTCCATTTGAAGTATTTTTATTTATCATTGAGAAACATTTTTGGCGATGCTTCTGGCGTGCTAGTTATTTTGGGAATATTCCACAACACCCATAAAAAGAAGAAACCAAGATAAAATTTACCTTTGAAAGATAAAAGAAAAAAAACCTCTCGAACAGAAGTGGCTTGACAGAAAACATACCGAAATTCAAATATTTGGACTTTAGCGGACTGAATTTTCTCTCTCTTCCTTTCTTTATCCTTTCTCTTTCTCACAGCTTTCTCTTTCTCACTGCTTTCTCTTTCGCGAGGGAAATAAAAGAGGGAAAACCCACTTGCCACAAAGTTCTTCTCTTCTCCATACCCACAAATCTTGCCACAAAGTTCATCTTGGTTGTACCCTACATATCTCGGTCGAGCTGAAACCCACAAATCGACGTGAAACCATAGTGCGGCGATGGATCTGAACAGCTTCGACGATGACGGCGAAGTCGGCACTTCACAAACTGAAATCGACTCATGTGAGCTGAAATCTTTCGTTAAAATGCTTACATTTTGAGTTGACATATTTTGATTGCACTTATGCCTTGCAGTAATCAGTTAATATGAAGCTCACTTTCCAGTTCTAAGGTTTTCACAAACTGAAAGAAAAGAATGTGAGCTGAAATCGACCGGTTATGTTAAAATGCTTACATTTTGAGTTGACATATTTTGATTGCACTTATGCCTCGCAATAATCAGTTAATATGAAGCTCAGTTTCCAGTTCTAAGGTTTTCACAAACTGAAAGAAAAGAATGTGAATGAAATCGACCGGTTACGTTAAAATGCATACATTTTAAACATATTTTGATTGCACTTGTGTCTCGCAATGTTCATGTAATATGAAGCTCACTTTCCCAGCAGAATGTTTGTTTAAACTCGAATTCAATTTGAATAACAAAATTTCTAACTTTGAGCTCCTTTCTCATAATCAATTGCATTCAAACTGAAGTTGTTAATATGTCACATAGTTCATAGTAAAATTTTGTTTACAGTATCCACGAAATGTGAAAATTGGTCATAGCTTGAAAAGTTTTCATATTGTAATTTATCTACACGAAGTTGTTGTGAAGTTGTTAATTATGTGTGAATGATGTAAACGTGGTGAGAGTACTGTTATTGGATTGCTCAACTACCTTTCGTTTTGTGTTGTAGTACAAAGTTATATGGCAGACGTACGAGAAGAATNTAGTTCATAGTAAAATTTTGTTTACAGTATCCACGAAATGTGAAAATTGGTCATAGCTTGAAAAGTTTTCATATTGTAATTTATCTACACGAAGTTGTTGTGAAGTTTTTAATTATGTGTGAATGATGTAAACGTGGTGAGAGTACTGTTATTGGATTGCTCAACTACCTTTCGTTTTGTGTTGTAGTACAAAGTTATATGGCAGACGTACGAGAAGA
>CAIGRO010055511.1:0-10030 GCA_903798355.1 Fraxinus baroniana
ATTTGTTGACTTGAAATCAAATTAATCCTTCAAAGTTGAAATCATATACTTCTTTGTTTCTTCAATTTTCCTACAATAATTGATTTATATCTAATTAAAAATGTAAGCAAACGAGCTCACCATGGTAATAGCTACAAGTATGGTGGCTTCTCATGGAAGACACTTGCTCTCCTCGAAATATGTGTCAAAATGAAAAAAAAAAAAAGATTGAGTAATCAATTCATTACGGGTAAAATGGACAATTTGGAATCAAATTTAGCCATTTTTACAAGAATTATAAGAAAATGACATTTTTCAATTGGCACCCATAAAAGTTGACATTTTTGAAAATATCCCTTAATAAAATTCTTTGGATACTGAATGAAATTATTTTTAATGTTCTAAAAATTCGAACNTCTTCTTGAAATATGTGTCAAATTGAGAAAAAAATACAAATAGAGTATTCATTTCATTAAGGGTACAATAGACAATTTGGTATCAAATTTGACCATTTTTGAAAGAATTATAAGAAAATGACATTTTTCAATTGGCACCCATAAAAGTTGACATTTTTGAAAATATCCCTTAATAAAATTCTTTGGATACTGAATGAAATTATTTTTAATGTTCTAAAAATTCAAACTGTTGCCTGTTTTCGTGGATTTTATTTATTTATTTTGGATAAAATCGACATATTGTATGGGTAACCAACACTGTTTCTAGTAACCACATCTGTGGCTAACTTTAATTGATGTCTGGTACCAATCATAACATATGTCTATTTTCGGTCTAAACATGCACCTCTATTTGTTTGGGAGATTATCTAAACAATTTTGAAGAGGCTTCTATGATATTCGACGTCAAGGCTATTCTATAATTAGCCTTCATTTTTTTCAGAAAATTATACCAATTCAAATACAATAATTCATGCTTTTCTAAATTCCGCTTTTGTGTTTTGAGTACAAAAATACAATATTGAATTCGTTGGAACTCTTACTAATTTTTATGGCACTTTCATAAAAGATAAAATACGTTGTATCCTAAAAAACAATTGTTGACTGTCTTTAAGCAATATAATAGAGCAAATTATTTTCCAAAAATTATTAAATATTGTATGAAATATATCGATTCAAAGTCGTCCATTTGAAACTTAAATAAGTGAAAATTGATTGAAATTAGTAAACTTTGTCCTACATAATTGTCACAAAATTATCTTTCAATTTAAAATACCGCAAGTGCACGGTTTCGTTAACAAGTAGTAAAATAATTTTTTTTAAATTCAAATATTGTTCTCACAGAGATTGTACTAGTTCAAATTTGAATTAACTTAACCTTAACCGAAACAATTGAAATTCATGATTTTTTCAATAAATTAAATTATCTATTCGTGAATGCAAGATCTAACTTAACTAAAATAAATGCAAGTTTTATAAACTTAACTAAAATGAATGCAAGTTTTATAAAAATATGATGATGAAAAGCCTACTAGGATCCCGAATCCTCTTATATCAATCCCATTTAAGCCTGGAACTTATAGATTTGATAACATGTTTCAATTATGAATATCAATATTTCTAATTTGTTTAACAATCTCTCTCGAGTAAAATTAAACCTATTATTATATGTGACCCGAATATATTTCTATGACGAATGCAAACATAGAAAATGCATTAATGGATTTATGAATACTTAAAGATCACGTAAAACATAATAGTATATTTCTATCCCCTGTCGGACTCTACGATAATTGACATTATGTCTAACTTATTTTCATCTTTCGAAGTTAAAACAAGTCACAATATTCATATAATTAGTGAGCGAGTAAGTGTAGAGAAAAACAAATCCATGTCAATCATTCAAGAATTGAAAATGTGCTTTGAACGTCAAAAATAAATAAAATCAAGAGTTAAAAGGTCATGTTACAAGGTTCATCTAAAATCCTAGTACAAAAATAATCTAGCCTAACATAATATCAGAATTAAATAAATAAAGTTTAAACGAAATCATCGATGAATTGACAAAATGTGATTGATTCCCAAATTTTTTGCACAAATTATTGATGGATTAACGCACAAAATTCTGGAATTCCTCATCTATTTGCTGTCGCAACCGTATTCTTCTCTACGTGTATGCATCTCTCTCTCTCTCTCTGTCTCATTTTTTGTGTGTGTATATTGTTATGACTCGCTACTGGTACTGCCACGTGGCAGAGCTAGCTAAGCTATGGACCCACTCCTACCGAATCAATTGCCATGGAGGACGGGACCTGACAATGAATTTCGAGGCCCACTACTAATCCGAAGTGAACATGCCGAAGCACCTGCCTGGGCCCGAGGCTCGACATGCTAGTGACGGCCCACATACAAAGACATTGAATTTATTATAGAAATATTATTTAAATGATTGATGTGACTCTTCTAGAAAGTGTATTTGAGTCTTGTCTTGTCAATAGGGTTAAGATTATTTAATGCTCAATGAAGCTAGGATTTGATACCTCAACCGAGAGGATTAGGCCACGTGTAATTTTATCCAAGGGTCACAACATTAAATACTTGGAGCAATCTATTCTATTCTCTGATACTGATTCCTAACAATTTCAAATCAAGTTCTTAGCGATTGGTTATTATTATACAATCGTGTCTTGGATATCTTGTCGGAACTCAAACAGAAACATCTCGTGTCGTTGACCTTCTCCCACATTCAAATCTTGGAGTGATCTCGACAGTTGATCTGATTTTACGTGTTGGACCTAGCTTATGCATGTATGAGTGGACCTGACATCTATTGAGTTCATTTTTTGGGGTCAACAGATTGGCACTGTCTGTGAAAAATCACAATAAAACCACGAACAACCCCATGGGAAAAGGTTTTGAAAGAAAATAGTTTGGGCATCCCCCTTGAAAAATGATTTGTTCCTGAAAATGAAGAAGAGGAAGCCCCTTAAAGTTGAAAATTCAAAGCTTTAGGCTCGAAGAGAAATGAGCTCGGATGGAGACGCCCTTCCCAGGCATGTGAGAGAAAGCGATAACGAAATCCCTGCCATAGTCGCTCCAGCGAGTCGACGTCGACCTCACCACCATCATAGACGAGACGAAAGAAGGATGGCGGCCTAGCTTGCTAGAGAAATGGCAAGAACATGGCCCCCCCGTGTTGTCCTACCTGGGCATAGGCGTCAAAGGAGAGATGAGGAGGCGGCTAACCAAGTAGGCCCATCTGCGACTAACCAGATAGGCCTATCTAAGGTGGATGAAAACTACAACTCAGATGAACCTAACAATCGTACGAGTTGAGAAACGCCCGGGTGCCAAACCATTATGTGATGCCCAAGATGCCAAAGAACGATAGGAAGGATGACTTGGTAGAGCATTTGAATAGTTACAAAACACACGTGAGCCTGAGATGTGCCACCCTAGCCGTGAAATGCAGGGCTTCCCACTTGACTCTCATTGATGTGGTCGAAATTTTGTATAGTAGGTTACCACCTGGGAGTATCAAGAGCTTGCCAGAATTCAAGAGCACTTTTCTCTAAAGATTTGCGGTAAGTAAGGAAGAAGAAGTCCCGATTCATCGTCTCTAAGACATGAGGTAACAACCTGATGAGACTCTAAAGAGCTTCTTATTCCGCTTTACTGATGAGATGACATACTGCATTCAAGTCACCGACTATGAGGCCTTATCAACATTAAGAGGAGGCCTGAATATGAATACCTTATTTTGGAGAAATGTACAAAATCAGGACCCTACGACTTATGATGCCCTGTTGGAAATGATTAGATGGAAAATTATCAATGAAAAGTTGATTAATCATAGAAACATAGCTAGGAGGGGTCTTCAGCCTCAGCAGAGATAGTGCGGGAGAGGAACCACCTCTCATTTGATGGATCACCAATGGAATCAGTCTGGCAATGATATTACCCCTAGTTAGGCCAAGACTTGCCACGAACACTTTAAGTGTCGTGCCTACATTGGCCTATGAGGATGTGCCTGCAACAAACACTCAACCTACTTAGCCCACGCAGCAGGCCCCCCAAAGAGGACAAGGCCAAGGTTGAGGTTTCGGGATCCCGAGGTAGGCCGAACCCCCTACAACTTTACTTGGCCGTCTCCAACGAAGCCATCAATGGTGTACTCACCAAGAAAGATGGCTCAACCTAGCTACCAGTTTATTATGTCAGCAAGGCATTGTTGGTACCTAAAACTCACTATCTATATATGGAAAGATGACTCTAGCATTGATCATTGCATCCTGGAAGTTGAGGCCCTACTTTCAAGCCCATACGATCCATATATTGACAAATTTTCCACTCAGGTAAGTAATTCAAAAGCCTATTGCTTCAGAGAGATTGTTGAAATGGGTAATGGAATTGAACGAGTTTGAAGTCCCCTTCAAGACAAAAATCGCCATCAAGGGCTAGGCCCTTGCAGACTTCATGGCAGAATTTGCCAATGTCCCCGAGGTGGACAAAACAATGGAACTTATTCATGGATAGGTCTGTCGGAGATAGGTTCAAGAGCTGGAATGGAACTAGTGAACCTCGAGGGCCACAAATTGAATTGTGCAGTACGGTTCGGATTCAAGGCCACCAACACTACGATCGAATATGAAGCACTGCTTTTCGGCCTCAAGTTAACAAGAGAGATGCAAGTGAGGAAGTTATGCATCAGCAGTGACTCACAACTTGTCGTTGGCCAAGTTAACGGTAACTTCGTAGCATGAGACAGAACCATGGCTGCCAACCTCAAACTGGTGATAAACCTGCTTCCAACCTTTGAAAAATTTGTGCTGGCTTAGATCCTGTGTTTCGAGAATACCTATGCCGACGCTTTGTCAAAGCAGGCTAGTAGCAAGGATTCTGAGTTACTGATGATAGTTCCGATCGAGCATCTCCTAAGGTCCTCCATCTCTACAGAAGAAGTGATGTGAGTGGAAGAGACTCCAACCTAGATGCAATCCCTTATAGCCTATCGCAAAGATCAAATTTTACATGTTAACAAGGAAAAGACCTACAAGATAAGGAGGAGATCCGCCCATTTTGTACTGATGGACGACATTCTCTACAAGCACGAGTTCTCGTCTCCCTACCTTCGGTGTGTAGGAGGAAAGGAAGCCACCTACATACTCTGCGAGATCCATGAAGATCTTCGTAACAATCACTCGAAAGGACTCGCTTTGGCAAAAAAAACATTGAGACAAGGGTACTACTGGCCCACCTTGAAAAAAGATGACATTCAATTTGTACGAAAGTGCGATAAATGCCAACATTTCTCCCATGTTCAAAGGTAACCATCCTAGGAACTAACTATTGTATCCAGCCCATGGCCTTTCAACAAATGGGGCATGGACCTCATGGCCCCCTACCCAAGGAAAGAGAAAGTGCTAGTTTCGCCATTGTCACAATTGATTATTTCACGAAGTGGGTAGAAGCTGAACCTTTTGGCAAAGATCACCGAAGCTAATACCTCTAAGTTTCTATGGAGGAAAATTATATGCCGGTTGGGGATTTCCCATTCTATTGTTTCAGATAATGGAAGGCAGCTCGATAACAAAAAGGTAAGAGACCTTTGTGAGGAGCTGAGAATTAGGAAACATTTTTCTACTTCCATCACTCCCAAGATAATGGACAAGTCGAGGCTGTGAAGAAAACTATAAAGCACACTTTGAAAAAGAAGCTTGATATAGCCAAAGGAGCTTGGGAGGATTAATTGCCACACGTACTATGGGCGATCCAAACCACAAGCAAGACCTAAACTAGTAAAACTCATTTCTCAATGACTTACGGTGTCGAGGCCATGTACCTGGTAGAGGTGAGATTACCTTTCCCACGAAGGTTACATTTTAGTGAGATATCGAATGACGAGCTCGGGAGGTGCTCGATTTCTTTGAACAAATAAGGGATGACTCCCAATTGAAATGGGCAGCATATCAAAGGAAGATGACTTAATATTATAATGCTAAGGTGAAGAAGAGGTCCTTCCGGATAAATGACTTGGGGTTTCGGATAGAGTTATTGTCCCTAAAGAGCCAGGAGTAGGCACTTTGGGGCCCAATTGGGAAGGACCATACAGTATTAAGGAAGAGATCCGACCTAGCACTTATTGGATCAAAGACTTGGAAGGCAAAGTTCAGCCCCATCCGTGGAATGTTAAACATTTAGAATGTACTACCAATGAATGTAATCCATAGCTAGAAGCTTTTACACAACATTTGCAAATAAATAAACGCTTTGTTTTAAGTAAAAGTTTTTGTGAAGAAGCCTGTGTGCCTCAGAGGAGAGGATTAGGTCCCTAAAATGATCACCTCACTTACACCCCGAGGCGTACATCACATGCCTCACCTTGACGAAGTTGAATGTCAAAGGAGACATCTTTACATGGATGAATGATCCACCATGTAAGGAATCGTGGGCACCTCAGAGGAGAGGATCAGGTCCCCAAAGGGATTACCTCGCTTGCACCCCGAGGCATACATCACATGCCTCACCTTGACAAAGCTGAGCATCAAGGGAGAAGCCTTTATATAGATGAACCATCCACCATGTAGGAAAACATGGGTGCTTCAGAGGAGAGGATCAGGTCCCCAAAGGGATTACCTCGTTTACACTCCGATGTCACATGCCTCACCTTGACGAAGCTGAACATCAAGAGAGAAGCCTTTACATGGATAAACCAAAGGACATTAAAAGTGTGAAGTAAGCCCATTTGAATTACATTTGATTTAAAAGTTCTCTAAGTTATCCAAGTATAAGGGAAAAATGCTGAAGTCATTGATGGATAAACAATTAAGTTGTCACTAAAATGATTCATTTGATTTATTCAATTACTTGCCGAGGCCTTCTTACTTGCAAAAATTGTAAAATGGCAACGAAACAATACATGACTCATAAAAATTTCATTCATTAAATAAAGAGTTAATTACATTTGGAGACGAAAGGAATTACAAAGAACAAAATAACCTAAGCTACTATTGTGCTGGCTAGGAAGCCGACACCTCATTGACAGGTGCTTCGGCTAGTGCTTGATCTAGGGCCTCTTCAACGGGCGCTTCATCTTCAGCAGCTTCTTCATCAGGGGTCTGAGGTACCTCATCAACAAGTTCTGCTCTCAGCTCAGATACGTTGAGTTCTGGATAGAGTTCATCAACCCTTCCTACTTCCTAACCGTAGGCAAACTTTCACCAATAGATGGTAAATTGCTGGTACTCTTCAGTCAAGTGGAAATTGGAGATGTAGTTCTTCACTGCCACTTCTCCAGCTTATTGAGCTTCGGCCTCAGCTCTTTTAGACTTATCCACATAATACTTAATTTGGCCGTCCATGAACTGGTTCGCATTTCTGTAACCAACAAGCTCAAGATTGGCCTTCTCGAGAGCCTTAGCAGTAACCTTCTGGTGGTTATTCGAAGCCTCAACATTCTTTGTTTAAGAAGCCACCTCGCATTGACACTCATAGACTTCTTTTTTCAAAGCCTCTATTTCGGCCAAGGCAGAAGTCAGCCTCACCTCATCTTTAGCTCATTGGACTCACGCTGTTTCGGCCTCAGAACTCATTTTCTTTATTTCTACCTTGATAGCAGCAAGCTTGTCCACTGAGGCTCTGTTCATTCGCTAAATGTTAGCCAGAACCTCCTGACATTCGAGTGCCACCACAAAGGCCCTATCACTTTAGCTCATCAACATTGCAGTAAGGTCCACTGTATGATAAGTGGCCATATACATTTGCCACCGCTCCATCCAAAATTTATTAAAGTTTTTTGTGGCACCCCTGACTTCCAGTGGCAGCATCTTAAGTACAATCGGGGTGATCTTATCGTCCCTATCCGCCAAAAAATTCCCAGACTTGCCTGGGGTTCTCTCTATTTGGCTCTTTTTGGTGGCCTCTAAGACTGATGCTCCCCATTCTCAGCCTCTTCATTAGTCATTCGGACCTTCATAACCTTTGTCACCTATATTGTGGACTCTAGGAGCTTTGGCGGTGGAGGAGCACCCTATTCGGGGTAGGACACAGTAGTCCTAAATTTCACTGGAGCCTCACTCTTGTGAACCAACTTCCTCTTCTTCTAGGGCTCCTCAATATTTTCCTTTTCCCTATCAATGACCCTTAGGGATTCTTAAGAGCCTCCTCATTTGCCCATTTTTTAGCGTGATCCTTGCTGAGGTGCTCCAACTTACCTCTAATTTGTTTAGCTCCAAAGGAGGAAGGCTTCAGGGCTCTTTGCGAATTTATATGCGATTAACAAAGAGGCATGTTAGGATCCTCCGACAGGAAGCAAAATGAAAGAAACATTGTTGCCCATTGAGGCCATTAATCCAAAGTATGAAGTAGGTATTTCTGTCGATTAGGTGATCGAAGCTTCGATGAACGCTTGTAAATGTCCTCGATCACGTCCCACTCTGCCTCGTTGAGCTCGTACCGCATACCAGAATCTGCAAAAAATGAGCTATCATCATGAGGCACAAATAGAAAATCAAAGCTGTGTAAGGTGAGGCACTCACGCATTTTGTAGTACTAGGTCGGCACTATACAAGCTGGGACTATGTCCCCCTCCACCATATGCCATCTACCCTTCACCTAAGACCAGGACTCCTTCCAATCCTTAATAGAAGAAGAAAGTCTTATTACGAAGGGATTGTGAACCTCCCATGTAGTGATGTAATACCACCCCTTGGATTCATCCTTCCCCAACTACCCGAGCTTGGAAGATCGTTTGGAGAACGTACATGGGCATGTCCTCGCCTAGGGACACTTCCTTCCAAAGGAAGTAGACCCCAACTAATTGGCTCAACCCATTGGTAAAATTAGGGTAGGGGACAACATGAAGTTCCTCAGCACCAACCTAAAAAAGGGGTAAAGAGGCAGACGCATTCCTACTTTGAACACGAATTCACTAACTACTACGTACTCAAGCCTCAGAAAATACGCACGCTCATGGGCTTTGGGCATGAGCGCATGAGCATTTTTATGTAATGGGGAATGCAATATTTTTCCCTAAGTTCGACTAATTTTGTGGAGGTCATAGAAAAAGGAATTTTAGTAGTCCCCAACCCGTCTCGTAATCTATGGGTTCCTTACTCATTGTATACCACACAAAATACTCCCGAGAAACGGATTTCTCACCGAACCTAACCTCCGTAACTGCCCTAGACGCCTTGGAATCCATTAGCAAGTGTGGAAAAATGGTAAAAAATTATAGAAATTGATGAAAGATTGTGAAATCCTTTTCACAAAGAAAATACTTAGAAGGAAACGAGATCTAAGAAGACTCGCTGAAGAACAAAAGGATACCGGAAAATTTTCTGAAAGTTGGAATACTTGAGAGAATTCAAATGATTTTCGTAAAGGTAAAACTTCATAATGAAACAAGTTTGGCATTTTATATGAAAAAAGGGAGACAATCCTGGTCGTTAGATCGAGGCCCATTGAATCTAAGCTACCCAATTTCTTGCCTCATCTGAGCCGTAGAATTCAAACGTTTGTTTTCACCAATGCCTCAAATCGATTCGTGATTGTCACACGTGTGCCTCGGTGCGTTAGCATACACCACATAAATATATAGCCATCATTACGCATTTAATGTGACAACCGTACATGTGTTGAAAGTTGAACCGTTCAGCTGTCTCGCCTTGGTAACATGCAAAACCGAAATCATATGCACCAATATCAAGGCCAATCAATTTAGTGAATCAACATCGATAGTTTAGCAATTAACTGCCTCGAAGTCAAAACATATTTAGCTACTCTCAAAGTGAATAAGCCTAGACAGTTCATCTAATACCTACCTTAGCTTCAAACATATTCAGCTATTCTCAAAGTGAATAAGCCTCAGTAGTTCAGCTAATACCTGTCTCAGCTTCAAATAACTTCAGTGATAAGTATGTTTTGCGCACTTATTTATGCCACAAAACATGGATTATTGTCGATAGATATGTTGAAATATGGCTTAATTCGATATAATTTGTGTTTGTAGGATTATATTGATGGATGGAATGAAAAGTGTGCGAAAATGGGCGAAAAAGAATAAAAAGTGAAGAAAATCAATGTTTGGGGGCTAAGTT